>JAJPUD010019634.1:10881-26197 GCA_023553655.1 Myrmecobius fasciatus | reverse complement strand
AATTCCTTTAATCTCTTTTTCTTCTCTTACTGCCAAAGCTAACAATTGTAATACAATATTAAATAATAATGGTGCCAGTGGGCAGCCTTGTTTCCCTCCTGATCTTATTGGGAATGGTTCTAGTTTGACTCCATTACATATGATGCTTGCTGAAGGTTTTAAGTAGATACTACTAATCATTTTAAGGAAAAGCCCATTTATTACATTACTCTCCAGTGTTTTTAATCGGAATGGGTGTTGGACTTTTTCAAAGGCTCTTTCTGCATATATTGAGACAATTGTATGGTTTTTGTTAATTTGGTTATTAGTATAATTGATTATGCTAATAGTTTTCCTAATATTGAACCAGCCCTGCATCCCTGGTATAAATCCTACTTGGTCATAGTGCATTATCCTGGGGATAACTTTCTGTAATCTCGTTGATAAAATTTTATTTAAATTTTTTTCATCAATATTCATTAGGGAAATGGGTCTATAGTTTTCTTTCTCAGTTTTCTCCCTACCTGGTTTAGCTATCAGCACCACATCTGTGTCATAGAAGGAATTTGTTAGTACACCTTCTTTCCCTATTTTTTCAAATAGTTTATATAATATAGGGATTAGTTGTTCATTGAATGTTTGGTAAAATTCACATGTAAATCCACCTGGCCCTGGAGATTTTTTCTTAGGGAGTTGATTAATAGCTTGTTCTATTTCTTTTTCCAAAATGGGGCTATTTAAATAATTTATTTACTCTTCTGTTAAGCTAGGCAATCTATATTTTTGTAGATATTCCTCCATTTCATTTACATTATCAAATTTATTGGCATAAAATTGGGCAAAGAAACTCCTAATTATTACTCTAATTTCCTCTTCATTGGAGGAAAGTTCTCCCTTATCATTTTTGAGACTAATAATTTGATTTTCCTCTTTCCTTTTTCTAATCAAATTAACTAAAGGCTTATCTATTTTGTTGGTTTTTTCATAAAACCAACTCTTACTTTTATTTATTAATTCAATAGTTTTCTTATTTTCAATTTTATTGATCTCCCCTTTAATTTTCAGAATTTCCAATTTGGTATTTAATTGAGGGTTTTTAATTTGGTCTTTTTCTAGCTTTTTTAATTGTAAGCCCAGTTCATTGATCTTCTCTTTCTCTGTTTTATGCAAGTAAGCATATAGAGATAAAAAAATTACCCCTTGTAACCACTTTGGTGGTATCCCACAAATTTTGGTATGCTGTCTCATTATTGTCATTCTCCTGGATGAAATTATTGATTGTGTTTATAATTTGCTTTTTCACCCATTCGTTCTTCAGGATTAGATTATTTAATTTCCAATTAACTTGTGGGCTATTTTCTCCTGGCCTTATATTACATGTGAGTTTCATTGCATCATGATCTGAGAAGGATGAATTTACTATTTCTGCTTTTCTGCATTTGATTTTGAGGTTTTTATGCCCTAACACACGATCGATTTTCATATAAGTTCCATGAACCCCTGAGAAAAAAGTATACTCTCTTCTATAACCATTCAATTTCCTCCACAAATCTATCATACCTAACTTTTGTAGCCTTTTGTTTACCTCCCTAACTTCTTTGTTATTTATTTTGTGATTTGATTTATCTAATTCTGAGAGAGCAAGGTTGAGATCCCTCACTAGTATAGTATTACTGTCTATTTCTCCTTGCATCTCTGTTAGTTTCTCCTCTATGAATTCGGATGCTATACCACTTAGTGCATATATGTTTCGTATAAATACCGCTTCATTGTCTATGGTACCATTTAATAAAATATAGTTTCCTTCCTTATCTCTTTTAATTAGATCTATTTTTGTTTTTACTTGATCCGAGATAAGGATTGCTACCCCTGCCTTTCTTTGTTTACCTGAAGCATAGAAGATTCTGCTCCAGCCCTTTACCTTCACTCTGCATGTATCTCTATGTTTTAGATGTGTTTCTTGTAAACAACATTGTAGGATTCTGGCTTTTAATCCAGTCTGCTACCCGCTTCTGTTTTATGGAAGAGATCATCCCATTCACATTCAGAGTTAAAATAACTATATTTGTATTCCCTGCCATCTTATTTACCCAGAGTTATCATTTTCTCTTCCCTTTCCCCTCTCTCCCTTCCCCCCTCCCCAGTATTTCATTTTTGATGACCACCTCCCATCAATATTCCTCCCCCTTTAGAATCCCTCCCTCCCCTTTATCCCTTTCCCCTAATCCTTCTATTAATTTATCCCTTTCCTTTCCTCCTTTCCCTCCCACCTTCCCACAAGGCGGGTCCGGCCTTTCTTTGAAGCCAGATGTGTCTGATATACTCTCTTAGAGTCCAATATAATGAGAGTAAGGTTTACACAATATTCATTGCCCTCCCTTCTTTCCCTCAATTATATTAGATCTTCTATGTCTCTTTATGAGATTTTGCCTTATTTTACCTCCTTTATTTTTACTTTATTTTGCCTCCTTCCCCCCCCCCCCCCCTTTTTCAGTATGGTATCCCTTCCACCTCTAATTTCCTTTCCATTATTATCAAAGAAAAATCAAATTATACCCCCATTCTTTAAGGATACCTATAGTAGAAATATAGTTCTCAAGAGTTCTTTCCTTTTTACCTTTTTGTGCTTCTCTTGCGTTCTGTATTTGGAAGTCAAATTTTTTGTTCAGATCTGGTCTTTTCACTAGAAATAGGTGAAATTCTTCTGTATCATTTAATGACCATCTTCTTCCCTGGAAGATGATGCTCATTCTAGCTGGATAACTTATTCTTGGCTGTAATCCAAGTTCTTTTGCCTTTCGGAATATCTGATTCCAGGCCCTTCGATCCTTTAATGTGGAAGCTGACACATCTTGTGTAATTCTAATTATAGTTCCTCAATATTTGAACTGTTTCTTTCTAGGGGCTTGCAATATCCTTTCCTTTGTGTGATAGTCCTGAAATTTGGCCACAATATTCCTTGGGGTTTTAATTTTGGGGTCTCTTTCAGGAGGTGATTGGTGAATTCTTTCAATGCCACTTTTGCCTTCTGATTCTAAAACATCAGGGCAATTCTCTTTCATGATTTCCTGGAAGATAGCATCAAGGTTCTTTTTTTCATCATGGCTTTCAGGGAGTCCAATAATCCTTAGATTGTCTCTCCTGGATCTGTTTTCCAAGTCAGTTGTTTTTCCTAGGAGATATTTCAAATTTCCTCTATTTTTTTCATTTTTTTGTTTTTGTTTGCTTGATTCTTGAAGTCTCATTGAGTCATTTACTTCTATTTGTTCAATTTTAATTTTTAAAGTATTATTTCCTTCAGTTATCTTTTTTAGCTCCTTTTGTAGCTGGCCAATTGAATTTCTTGATTCAATGCATTCTTTTTCCATTTTGCCAATTTTATTTTTCAGTGAATTGTTGTCTTTTTCCAATTCGCCATTTTTATTTTCCAGTGAATTGGTGATTTTTTTCCAATTCACCCTTTTTATTTTCCAGTGAATTGGTGATTTTTTCCAATTCACTAATTTTGTTTTTCAGTGAATTGTTTTCTTTTTCCAATTCACCAGTCCTGTTTTCCAGTTTTTGATACCTCTGTTGCCCTGATCTCAATTTATTTCCCCATTCTGCGCTAGGACTACCTTTTCAGGTGCTCTCAATCCACCCTTTACCAAAGGCAGATCTGCCAAAGCACCTGCCTGCAAGCAGAGCAAAGTAGCCCAGGAGTCTCCCAGGGGCTTCCTGGGTGCCTAAAATCCACCTCTGTCACAACCCGACTTCCACCCCGGGTGCACTGGCATCTGATGGTGGCCAGCAGCCCATTCCCCTGAGACTGTCCTCTGGAGTTTTTTCAAAGTAGATTTTTGATAGAAGTGCATTGTAGTCCAAGTGTTTGGTGGAGCCCTCACTCCAAAACATGTTCAGAGGCTCAATCTGTCTTGCTCTGAGGGAAGGTCTCAGGAGCTCACGCAGAACTGTCTTCAGTACGCCATCTTGGCTCTGCCTCCCTGCTGGTCGTTTCTTACAGAGCAATAATATTCCATAACATTCATATTCCATAATTTATTCAGCCACTCTCCAAGTGATGGGCATCCATTCAGTTTCCAGTTTCTATCCAGTACAGAAAGGGCTGACAGAAACATTCTTGCACATCACCCACTCATTCTTTAGGGGTAGATTATTTAGTTTCCAATTTATTTTTTCTCTATTTTCCTGGCCCTTTATTACATGTAATTTTTATTTTATCATGATCTGAAAAATATGCATTTACTATTTCTGCCTTTCTGCATTTGATTTTGAGGTTTTTATGCCCTAACACATGGTCAATTTTTGTATAAGTTCCATGGACTGCTGAGAAAAAAGTAAACTCCCTACTGTCTCCATTCAATTTTCTCCATAGATCTATCATACCTAACTTTTCTAACAATTGGTTTATTTCCCTAGTTTCTTTCTTGTTTATTTTGTGGTTTGAATTATCTAAGTCTGAGAGAGCAAGGTTGAGATCTCCCACTAGTATCGTTTGGCTATCTATTTCTTCTTGCATCTCTCTTAATTTCTCCCCTAGGAAATTGGATGCTATTGCACCCTGTGCATATATATTTAGTATTGATATTGCTACATTATCTATGGTACCCTTTAATAAAATATAGTTTCCTTCCTTATCTCTTTTGGTTAGATCTATCTTGGCTTTTACTTGATCTGATATCGGGATTGCTACCCCTGCTTTTTTTTTTTTTGTTCACCTGAAGCATAATATGGTCTGCTCCAGCCTTTTACCTTCATCCTATATGTGTCACTATGTTTTAGATGTGTTTCTTGTAGACAACATATTGTGGGATTCTGGTTTTTTATCCAGTCTGTTATCTTCTTCCACTTTATGGGAGTGTTCATCCCATTCACATTCACAGTTAGAATAACTAATTCTTTATTTCCTGCCATCTTATTTACCCAAGTTATGTTTTTCCCTTTCCTTTGCTCTTTCTCCCTTGCCCCCTCCTCAGTACTTTGCTTTTGATGACCCCCTCCCCCAAACAATCCACCACCCTTTACATCCCTTCCCCCCCTTTTTTAACTCCTTTCCCCCGATTCTTCTATTTTCCTTTCCATTAGTTTATCCCTTTCTTTTCCTCCTTTCCTTCACACTTCCCTCTAGCAACAGACTAGTTTCTATGTGAAATCAAGTGTCTGATATACACTTTTAGAGCCCAACCTGATGAGAGTAAGATTTACACAATGCTCATCTCCCTCCCCTCTTTCTCTCAATTATATTAGGTTTTCTTTGCCTCTTCAAGAGATTTTACCTTGTTTTTACCTCCTTTTATTTAGATCTTATTTTATCACTTTTTCCCACTTTTCCCCAGTATGACAACCTTTCTCCCTCTAGTTTTCTTGTTCATATTATCAAAGTAATATCCAGTTAATTATATCCCCAAACTTTAAGTATAGCCATGTGGAAATAAAGTTCTCAAGAGTCTTTTCCTTTTTATCTTTTTATGCTTCTCTTGAGTTATGTGTTTGGATGTTGAATTTTTTGTTCAGATCTGGTCTTTTCATTAGAAATAGGTGAAATTCACCTATATCATTGAATGACCATCTTCTTCCCTGGAAGATAATGCTCATTCTAGCTGGATAGGTTATTCTTGGCTGTAATCCAAGTTCCTTTGCCTTTCAGAATATCTGGTTCCAGGCCCTTCGATCCTTCAATGTGGAGGCTGACAGATCCTGTGTGATTCTAATTATTGATCCTTCATATTTGAATTGTTTCTTTCTAGCTGCTAGCAGAATCTTTTCCTTGGTGCGATAGTCCTGAAATTTAGCCACGATATTCCTTGGGGTATTAATTTTGGGGTCTCTTTCAGGAGGCGATCGGTGAATTCTTTCAATAGTGATTTTGCCTTCTGATTCTACAATCTCAGAGCAGTTTTCTTTCAGGATTTCCTGGAAGAAAGTGTTTAGATTCTTTTTTTCATCATGGCTTTCAGGAAGTCCAATAATCCTTAGATTGTCTCTCCTAGATCTATTTTCCAAGTCAGTTGTTTTTCCTAGGAGATATTTCATATTTTCTTCTAGTTTTTCATTTTTTTGTTTTTGTTTGACTGATTCTTGAAGTCTTATTGAGTCATTCACTTGCATTTGTTCAGTTCTTATTTTTAAAGTGTTGTTTTCTTCAGTTACCTTTTTCAGCTCCTTTTGTAACTGGCCAATTGAATTTTTTTTGTTCATTGCATTCTTTTTCCACTTCACTAATTTTATTTTTCAATAAATTGGTGTCTTTTCATATCTCTTTTGTAGGGCATTATATCCTTCTTGCAAGATATTTTTCCTTCTTTCACTGATTTCAATTTATTTTCCCATTTATCCTCCAGCTCTCTTTTGAGGTTCTTTATGCAATCTTCCAGAAAGGCCTTTTGAAAAGGGGACTAGTGATGGCCCTTAATAACTTCCTCTGGAGTTTTGTCTAAAGGAACCTCACAATCTGGGGTCAGCCCTTCTTTCTCTCGATAGAAGCTGTCTATGGTGAGAGCTCTCTTTTGCTTCTTCATTTTTTTAGACAGTGTGAATGTCTCTTTAAGTCTTTGAAAAACGGCAGCTGAAGTTCTTTGCCCTGGGGCAATTTTGCAAATTAATTAAAGGTGCTGGGCCAGTGGGGGCTAGGACTAAATCCCAATTACTCCTTAAACAAGGCAAGTCTGACAGAACACCTGCCCCCAATTAGGGCAGAGTGTCCCAAGTGCCTCAGATAAACTCCAGGTGTTTGAAGTTTGGAGTTTGGAGTTTCTGCCCTGATGAGCTGAGTCCCACCCTCAATTCCAGCCTGCACCGAGTCCACTGTTTATCCCTCTGTCCGAGTTAAACACACCTGATATGAAGTTCTTCAGAGATATCTGAAAGCAGTGTCCAAATATTTCTGGATTTGTTGACTTGAAGATCAGTTCAGAGGCTTATTTTATTGTTGATTTGAGAGAAGATTGGAGGAGGATGCAGAGAGTCAAGTTTTCACTATGTCATCTTGGCTCCATCTCGAGCAAAAAATGACTGTCAGTATATGTTGAAGTGTACCTTCTTAGGTAAGTTGGGTATGTTGTGACACTTCAACTATCCATCTCTAAATGATTTGGAGAATCATTTGGAAATTTCCCCATTTAAGGAGGAAACTGAAAATTAAGGTAACATATAGGAGCAGCTATTCCATGCTTCTCATCTTACCCCTTCAACCTCTCCAGTTCTTATGATTGAGTAATTAGTGGTTCCTAAATACTGATTCCCACATATCCATGATGACAAAGACCTTAGAGATGCTTATATTCAACATATTCTTAATCCTAGTGGTTTCTGCACAAGAAAAGAGAACACCTGAGAATGAGGAAAAGAGCTTATCCTGTGTTTCATGAATGACTAAATGTGAAAACATGTATGAGTTTGTCCAAGTAAGGTTGTATTAGAAAAAACTAAAAGAACCTGGGAAAGACATTGATCATTAGGTGAATCTTCTATAGGGTATTAACAGAAAGAATAAATTGGTCTTTTACATTCAGAGAAGGCACATAGAGATTATGATCTGTTCTCAAGGAGTACTTACACCAAAGGGATTCATTGAAGTATAAATATATACTAGAGATTTAAGAAAAAAAATCTTTGTTACAGTAGTATAGAGATAAAATGAAAAGAAAAAGAATCCAAATTTTTACCTTGTTTTTTGCCTTGGAAAAGTAGGACAGAAATATAAATATCCGTTCAAATGCATTGTTTTTATGTAAGTAAATAAGAAAGATGCATTAATGTCTTAATATTATAACTTGACACTTGTACACTTAGAACTTCATCAAAGCACTTTTACATTCTCTATCTTGAATATATTTTCTCCCATTTATATCTTTTTACTATCCAGTTAAGCTCTCCTCTAAAAGTTATTTTTCTCCTCCAAAATGATATGATTGAATTAGATGCTTTTAAAGTTCCTTTTTGTATGTAATTATCTTTTTTCTACTGTGTATATTGTATTTTTTTTGTTATTTGAATTTCTAGTGATATAAATTAGGTGCTCTCCCAAGCCCTTGTGTATAATTTTCCCCAAAGCATAATTTGTTAGCTGAGTGATTGTGTTGTTGCTGTTGTGATTTTTGGCTTGGTTTAATGTTTAGTATGTCAGCTTCTGAAACATCTTAGAGTGACAATGTTATGCACATTGAAGTACCTATATGATAATTTGAATACATAGAAGATATCAAATATGCTTTAAATGAGTCACTTTATTAGGGAAATTAGATGTAAACTTAACTCTAATTAAAACTGAAATTAAAACAATTCTATCACCCACAATTCCTCAGCATGAGATCCTCAAATATAACAGCAATTTCCAGGTTGAAATCTTTATGATACTCAGCACACGTAGAAAATATAAGCTTTCCCTTTTTTAGGCAGTATATTGTTCTGATTGATGTAATTGTATGCAAATATTACTCTGTAATGAAACTACTTATTTATGCAGTTGCTATGCCAAAATTAGTCATTTGTCAATAGTCTCATGTTCATTAATAAAGAACTATAATACAACATTATCAATAGAATGAAGTGTTCTGAGTATAATGCTAAAGATTTACATTTCTTATTAGATACATTCTCATAAAGATGAGAGGATAGTTTTTTCCCCTTCTCCTATAACCCCTGTAACTCCAACTTGAATAGAAAAGTTTTGTATTTATAGACTTACCTCCTTTACCTACCTTTAGAATATCATTCCATCTGTTTTCTCAAGCCTTTACCACAGAATCGAAATGTAAAACTGCAGAGTTTTGCAACTGAATTTACTTATCACTGTTTTTTTCAAGTGCTCAGGAAGACATTCTTGCAATGTATGTATTTCTTTATAAAATGGCAAAGGGAGGATCTTATTGTATTTGAGGAAAAATGGTAGAGCAAGGAGAAAAAGGACTCCTTGAGTCTGATTTTTGTGAGTTGCTATTATTCTCTCTACAAGTAACTTTGACCTAGAGGCTCCTACAAATTTAAATAGACAATATTAATCATATGTATTTTTCTTTTCTTTTTCTTTTCTTTTCTTTTCTTTTTTTTTTTTTTTTTTGCTGTGGCAACTGGGATTAAGTGACTTGCACAGGGTCACACAGCTAGGGAATGTTAAGTGTATGAGACCAGATTTGAACTCAGGTCCTCCTAACTTCAGGGCTGGTGCTCTATCCACTGTGCCACCTAGCTGCCCCCATATGTATTTTTATTAAGAAAAAAAAATATTTCTTAATCATAAGATTAATTAGATACTTAATCTTATCTAAGTAATTTCCCTTTATAAAGACTTTTCTTAACTTCATATTTGTAAAAAGGAAGAATTTTAACTGCATGTCCTCTGAGTTCTTTTTTAGCTTTAGGTCTATGATATTATTATTAAAACTCTTGTGTTTTCCTGGATTGGAACAGATAATCCATATAAAGATGCCCAGGTCAAGATTCCTATATTTCTCTGTCTTCTTCCACCATTACTCTTACTATCAGCATTTGCTATACTTTATCGTAAAATATCATGAGCCACATCTATTCCAAAAAGCTATTTTTTTTTAACCAAAGTACTCTATTTCTATTGAGGACACTACTATCCTTGAAAGAAATTAGGGATAAAGAATTACACACATAGGTGTAAGTTACTGCATTTAAAATATGATAAATAATAAACATTGATTTTTCTATTTGTTTAATTTTTTTTCAAAGCAATTACACATATACATTATTTGAGTCTTGAAACAACATGTAAAGAAGGCTGAGGTTTTCATCTTTATACAACCATTAAGGAAACGAATATGAGTGATAGTAAGTGATTGCCTTAAAATTATAGAAGTAGCAAATGACTAAAATCAATATCTCCTAGTCATTTGCTATGGAAAGAAATTTGAAAGGCCATTGTCTTTTTTTTTTTTTTTTTACTAATCTGAGGAAATCAGATAAATTTCTTTGTACCATATGCTATAAAATTCAAATCTGCTGCAAGCTATTTAATTCTGTGACATATTTTAAAAGGGGTGCATCACAACTTGAATCAATCTACTGTGGGAAGCAGTTTAAAAAGTCTGTAAAACTATGACATGTCAAAAGTGGCTAAAGGACCTGAAATAGGTAAACAAGTCACCTCCCTTCTCTTCTATACACCACTCTCCCCATCTAATTATAATAAATTGTCTATTTCTACCTTTACTAATATAGACTTTCAGCTTCTTTCACTTAGGCTATAGTAAAATAGTGCCCTTTTTCCTGGTTCTACCTTTTCAAATCTTTCACTTATCTATCAGAATCATCATCATAATGAATGGATCAGAACACATTATTTCCCTATCTTAAATCTTTCTTTGGCTTCTTATTGTTTACTGAATATGACATCCTCCCCCATCTAAACCTTGTATTTCTTATTCTCTATGCTGTAATTGTGACCTGGGTTTCCAAACATATTTCATAGTGTTCCCTTTTACAAAATCTATGTTCTAGTCAAACTGCTTTATTAACTATCCCTAGATTTCATTCTGCCCTATTATACTGGGATTTGTGGGATAATTTCTGATTCCTAATTCCACTGCTCTATTAGTTGTGCAACTTTTTTTGAACTAATTTATTATATTATATCTATCCCTTTATGTAAGTATATACTTTGCATCTGGTTTATTCTTTTGCTTCCTTTAGTGTATTTAATTTTTTTTATTATTATAGCTTTTCATATATCCATCCATCAATCTATATATGTAAATATGTTATATTATGCATATATATTAACTTCTTTGTAAACATAAGTTCCTAGTTTCTTATGCAATTTTTATTTTTTGTATAATGAAAAGATTTTTTTTCACTGTTAATAATTTTGTATTTTGCTATATAAAAGATTAATTTTTTTAGAATGAAATTAAAATGACTGAGGTATTTGCAAATCATGTTATGTCAAAAAGTATTTTATTTGATAGGATGACAAGAATTGGACTCTAATAATTAAAGTATTTTTTTCTGCTTCCCAGAAATTGGTTTTGAGAGGATTTAATTTCATTTTATTTATAGAGAATAGAAGTCTGCTGCAAATTTCTTCTATTCAAAAACTACATGTATAGAATCATATTAGATTGGAATCTAAATTAGAACTAACAGAAAATTCCTCCCATAAACCTATTTTAAAAAGATGAAGATAAAATGAGACAGATGCTCACAAATTATGCTCTACCAAATAATGACTTTGATAGGTAGCATTTAAAATTTTTGCACTATTAAGTCATGTATTACATAATTAAAACATTTCACCTATTTAATAGACTATTCTTCAACCTTATTAATTGTGCAAACATTTTTTTCCTAACTTCATGAGCATGAGTACTTTGTTTTTTGTTTTCTCCACATTGTCTACTAGTGTGGTATGCCTACAGTAGACATTAGATAAGTTGATGTTTTACAAATGAATTATAAATTTACAATCAATTATAATGTAAATTATAACAAATGCATTATAAATATAAAATAAATTATAAATAATGGGGAGAGGAGAAAATACAGTGGAGAAAAGGCATAGTTGTCTAAACTCCTGCCAGTTTCCCTTTGGAGCAATGCTAAAGCAAGTTGTTAAATAGATTCTGGAGGGACAAAACTGAGAAAATAAATGATGAGAAACAATTTTTCAACTTAATTTAAAAAGTACTTCAGTAAAGTGTTTCACGTGTGTAAAAAAAAAGATGCTCAGCAGCAATACGGGCAATCGGGGAGTCATTTAACCATAGCACATTTCAGCAGTTCAAGCTCCAGGCTAGCTCTGAGGCCTTCCGTCCCAGAGCAGAAGATAAATTAAAAGCTCTGGAATCTTTTCACAAAAGGTCATACTAGGCTGCATCAATGCCACATAGCTGGCAAGCCACAAACATCTCCTGCCATCTCACAGAAAGTCTATGATGAGATCCCTTTTCAGATCATGGTGCAATAAAAATTACATGTAAGAAAGGGCCAGGACAAAATAGACTAAAAATTATTTGGAAACTAAATAATCTAATTCTAAAGAATGAGTGGGTGAAACACCAAATCATAGATATAATTATCTCTCTTATCACTTTGCGGACGATATGATGGCATTCTTTTAGAGAATTAACTAAAAAAACTAGTAGAAACAATTAACAACTTTAGTAAAGTTGCAGTATACAAAATAAATCCACATAAATTATTAACAATTCTATATGCTGCTAAAAAAAATCTAGCAGTAAGAGATACAAAGAGAAATTCCTTTCAAAATAACTGTAGTTAATATAAAGTACTTAGGAGTCTACCTGCAAAGGCAAAGTCAGGGACTATTCTACACAAATAAAGTCAGATCTATTCAATTAGAAGAATATCAAGTGCTCATATGTAGGTCGAGCTAATATTGTAAAAATGACAATTCTATCTAAATTACCTTTCAGATCTGTGAAGAAGAAAGGAATTTGTGGCAAAGAATAACTAGAAAACATTATGAAATGCAAAATGGATAATTTTGATCATATTAAATGAAAACAATTTTTCCACAAACAAGATCAATGTAAACAGGATTAGAAGGGAAGTGGAAAACTGGGAAAATTTTTTACATCCAAGTGTTCTGAAAAAAAAAAGATCTCATTTCTAAAAGAATTGACTCAAATTTATAAAAATTCAAACCATTACACAAATGATAAATCATCAAAGGATGTGAACAATTTTCAGATGAAGAAATTGAAACCATTTTCAAGGCATATGAAAAAATATTCTAAATAACTGTTGATCAGAGAAATGAAAATTAAGACAACTCTAAGGTACTACTACATACCTCTCAGATTGATTAAGATGACAGGTAAAAATAATGGTAAATGTTGGAGAGTATGAGAAAACTGGGAAACTAATACATTGTTGGTGGACTTGTGCACTGATCCTACCATTTGGGAGAGCAATATGAAACTATGTTCAAAGGGCTATAAAACTGGGCATTTACCCTTTGATGCAATGTCTCTACTGAGTCTATATCCAAAAGAGATCATAAAAAAGAGAAAAGGATCACATTTGCAAAAATGTTTGTTATAACTTTTTATAGGTAAGGAACTGGAAATTGAATGGATGTCCATCAGTTGGAGAATGACTGAATAAGTTATGGAATCATATCATATCAATGTTATGGAATATTATTTTTCTATAATAAGTGATCAGCAGAATGATTTCAGAGAGGCTTGGAGAGACTTACATGAACTGATGCTAAGTGAAATGAGCAGAAGGAGATCATTGTACACAACAACAGCAAGATTCTACAATGATCAATTCTGGTGGATATGGCTCTCTTCAACAGTGAGATGAGTTGAGCCAGTTCCAATGGTCTTGTGATGAAGAGAGCCATCTGCAACTAGAGAGAGAATTGTAGGAATTGAGTGTGGATCACAACATAGTGTTTTCATTTTTTTTTGTTGTTTGCTTGCTCTTTGTTTTCTTTCTCATTTTTTCCCTTTTTTATTTGATTTTTCTTGTGTAGCATGATAATTGTTGAAATATGTATAAAATAATTGAATATGTTTAACCTATATTGTATTACTTGCTTTCTAAGAAGGTGGTGGGGTAAGGGAGGGAGGAAAAATTTGTAAGACAAGATTTTGCAAGAGTATTGAATGTTGAATGTTGAAAACCATGCCTTTCTTTTGCAAATAAAATTTAAAAAAAAAGTGATTTAGATGGAGATGATTCTGCTTAGTAACTGAGTATCTTTATTGAACTATAGAATTTACATCATTATCAGATGTCTTGTTATCCAGAGGTGAGGTCATCTTGTATGTAAATATATCATTTCAGCTTTGGAATTTTCTTCCTACAGTCTCAGGGTCCTGGTGCAAGCTAGATGGGGTAGTAGAAAGCACTGCATTTTAAATTAAGTAATTATAAATTCAAATGCAGCCTGAGACTAACTACCTCTCAAATAACCCTGGCCTGTCATTGCAACTTTGCCAATCTCATTTTGCTTATCTATAAAAAAGAAAATACATGACAGTATTGTTTTGAGGATCAAGTGAGTCTCTCTCTCTCTCTCTCTCTCTCTCTCTCTCTCTGTATATATATATATGTATATATATATATATATACAAACACACACACATATATGTAAATATATAATGCATTGCAAACTTTAAAGAAGAAGCTATCTAAATGTTAAGTTATAGCTATCTCCTCCTCTTCATTTTTTTTCAGATTGCATCATGCTTTCAGTAAATTGGAATACCCAAACTACTTGTTGCAGAGATTGTTTTTTTCCCTTGTATTTTTATTCTAAGTTCTTAGAACAGCATTTGGAAAATATTAAATATTTAATAAAATTTTGTTAACATCTTGATTGATGAAACAGTTCAACTTATTTTAATTCAATTTATTTTGATAGACCAGATATTCCAGCCATGAGGAAATATTTTTCACTCTCTCTTCTTATCAACCATCTTGCCCAAAAGATCAGAAAACATGGTCTAATACAATATTTTTTGAATGGGGTCTTATAATTAAAAAAAAGACATAGATAGATACATGGATGGATAGACAAATATAGGTAAAATACGTATATATTATAATAAGAACTTTTTATTTTTTACAATACATGCAAAGACAGTTTTCAACATTTATCCTTGCAAAATCTTGAGTTCCAAAATTTCTCCCTCCCTTCCCCACACCTCCCTACCTTAAACAGCAAGTAATCTAATATATATTAAACATGTGCAATTCTTTTAAACAATAAATGTATTTTCACATAAAAAAGAAAAGAGAAGAACATACTAGGCCAAATGATAAAAGATATATAAAAAGTCAATGAGGTGAAAATTGTTTTGAAAAGCAGAAATGACCAATTGTAAAGGGAGGCACAAATATTGAAGAAAAACAATTTCCTTAAAAAGTACAATTGTCTAAATGTAAAAGGAGGCATGAAAACCTTCTGAAGAAAATAATTCCTTGAAAATTAGAGTTGAGCAAATGGAAGCCAATCACTTGTGAGACAGCAAAAAATCAATCAAACAAAACCAAAAGAATGAAAAAAGAAGACAATGTGAAATATGTCATTGGAAAGACAATTGACCTGAAAAAAAAGATCCCAAAAAGAAATTTTAAAATTTTTGGACTATCTGAATGCCAGATCAAAAAGAGCCTACACATCATTTTTTGAAAGAAAATATCAAACAAAACTGTCCTATTATTCTGAAACCAGAGAGTAAGTATAATAAAAATTAAAAGAATCAGCAGATCACTCCCTGAAAAGAAATTCCAAAATGAAAACTTCAAATATTATGATAGGCAAATTCCAGAGCTCCCAAGTCAAGGAGAAAATATCACAAGCAATCAAAAAATTATATATATATATATATATATA
>JAJPUD010019633.1:0-26201 GCA_023553655.1 Myrmecobius fasciatus | reverse complement strand
AATTTTTTGTTCAGATCCGGTCTTTTCATTAGAAATAGGTGAAATTCACCTATATCATTGAATGACCATCTTCTTCCCTGAAAGATAATGCTCATTCTAGCTGGATAGGTTATTCTTGGTTGTAATTCAAGTTCCTTTGCCCTCCAGAATATCTGGTTCCAGGCCCTTTGATTCTTCAGTGTGGAGGCTGACAGATCCTGTGTGATTCTAATTATTGATCCTTGGTATTTGAGTTGTTTCTTTCTAGCTGCTAGCAGGATCTGTTCCTTGGTGCTATAGTCCTGAAATTTAGCCATGATATTCCTTGGGGTCTTAATTTTGGGGTCTCTTTCAGGAGGTGATCGGTGAATTCTTTCAATGGGATTTTGCCCTTTGATTTTACATTCTCAGAGCAGTTTTCTTTCAGGATTTCCTGGAAGATAGTGTTTAGATTCTTTTTTTTTTTCATAATGGCTTTCAGGAAGTCCAATATTCCTTAGATTGTCTCTCGTAGATCTATTTTCCAAGTCAGTTGTTTTTCTAGGAGATATTTCATATTTTCTTCTAATTTTTCATTTTTTTTTGTTTTTGTTTGACTGATTGTTGAAGTCTTATTGAGTCATTCACTTGCATTTGTTCAATTCTTATTTTTAAAGTGTTGTTTTCTTCAGTTACCTTTTTAAGCTCCTTTTGTAACTGGCCAATTTGTTCATTGCACTCTTTTTCCACTTCACTAATTTTATTTTTCAATAAATTGGTGTCTTTTTCATATCTCTTTTACAGGGCATCATATCCTTCTTGCAAGATATTGTATCTTTCTTGCACTGATTTCAGTTTATCTTCCCATTTATCCTCCAGCTCTCTTTTCAGGTTCTTTATGCGATCTTCCAGAAAGGCCTTTTGAAAAAGTTACCAGTGATGGTCTTTAATACCTTCATCTGGTATTTTATCTAAAGGAACCTCAGCATCTGGGGTTAACACTTCTTTGCCTTGATAAAAGCTGTCTATGGTGAGAGCTCTCTTTTGCGTCTTCATTTTTTTTTTAGACAGCGTGGATATATCTTTAAGGTAGGGAAAAAAAAAACGGCAGCTGAAAAGCTTTGCCCTGGGGCACTTTGGCGATTTAACTTAAGGTGCTGGGCTGGTGGGGGCTAGGACTAAGTCCGAATTACTCCTTAAACAAGGCACGTCTGCCAGAACACCTGCCCCCAATCAGGGCAGAGTGTCCCGAGTGCCTCAGATAAACTCCAGGTGTTTGGAATTTGGAGTTTGGAGTTTGGAATTTCTGCCAGGATGAGCTGAGTTGAGTCCCACCCTCACTTCTGGCCTACACAGGAGTCCTCTATTTATCTCTCTGTCTGAGTCAGACTAACCTGATATGAAATTCTCCAGAGAGCAGTGTCCATATATTTCTGAGTTCGTTGACTTGAAGATCAGTTCAGAGGCTTATTTTATTGTTGATTTGAGAGAAGATCAGAGGAGAAGCAGAAAGTCACCTTTTCACTCCGCCATCTTGGCTCTGATTTCTTAAGTATTCTAACATAATTATCATGTAATGGATATCCTGCCATCTAGGGGAGGGGTGGGGATTAGGGGGGGGAAATTTGTAACAGAAAGCTTTGTAAGGGTTAATGTTTAGGAATTACCCATACATATGTTTTGCAAATAAAAAGTATTAATAAATTAATTAATTAATTTAAAAAAATAATTGATCATTGTATAATCTTGATGTTGTTATGTACAATGTCTTCCTCGTTTTACTCATTTCGCTCAGCATCAGTTCATGTCAGTGTCTCCAAGCTGCTCTGAAAACATCTTGCTGATCATTTCTTATAGAACAATAATATTACATAACATTTTTATACCATAACTTATTCCTCCATTCTCCAACTGATGGGCATCCACTCAGTTTCCAGTTTCTTTCTACTACAAAAAGGGCTGCCACAAACATTTTTGCACATGTGGGTCCCTTTCCCTCTTTTCAAATATATTTGGGATAGAAGCCTAGTAAAAACACTGCTGGGTTAAAGGACATACACAGTTTGATAGCCCTTTGGGCATAGTTCCAAATTCTTCTCCAGAATGATTACATCAGTTCACAACTCCACCAACAATGTATTAGTGTCACAATTTTCCCACATCCCCTCCAACTTTGACCATTATTATTTCTTGTCCTTTTAGCTAATCTGAGAGGTGTTGAGTAGTATCTCAGAGTTGGTTTAATTTGCATTTCTCTGATCAATATTGATTTGAAGCACTTTTTCAAATGACTAGAGATGATTGTAATTTCGTTATCTGAAAATTCTGTTTGTATCCTTTGACCATTTATCAATTGGAGAATGGCTTGAATTCTTTTTTTTATTAAAGCTTTTTATTTTGGGGGGCAGAGCCAAGATGGTGGACAGCAAATATGACTCTCTGTGACCTCCTCTGATCTTTTCTCAAACCAATAGCAGATTAAGCCTCTAAACTGATTTTAGAGTCAAGCATCCCCAAATATTTAGAGTGCAACACTTTCCCAGAAGTTTCCTTGGAAGAACTTCAGAACAGGTCTGTTTAAATCAGGCAGAGGGAACCTGACAGCAGCACAGGGAGACTGAGGCAGGAAGCAGGGGACTGGAGTCAGAGTGTGTTATAGCTTCCACTCAGCTGGGAATCTTCTGTGAGCCTCTTAGGCCACTCTGCCCTGGTTGCAAGCCAGTGGTTTGACAGATTTACCTTTTGTAAAAGATAAATTGTAAACCACTGACCTGGAAAGAATGTTTGACCTAGCCCTGATTGCCCAACAATGAGAATAAATCAGCACAATTGGCCCAGGGCAAATTAAGGCAGCAGTTGCTCCTTTGCTTTGAACAGACCTCAAGTTTTAAAAAATGAATAAAAAAGAACTCTCACCATAGACAGCGTGTATGGAGAGAGAGTAGAGACCTCAGATCCTGAGGTGCCTAAAGGCAAAGCAACTCCAGAAGAAGCCACTAAGGGAAACATGAGCTAGTCCCCATTTCATAACGCTTTCCTGGAAGACTGCATAAAGAATCTCAAAAGAGAGTTAGAAGAAAAATGGGTAAATGAAATGAGATCATTGCAAGAAGGAATGGAAAAAAGCATATAATGCCCTACAAAAGAGATATGAAAAAGACACTAATTTACTGAAAAACAAAATTTGTGAAATGGAAAAAGAGTTCAATGAACAAAATAATTAAATTGGTCAATTAAAAAGGAGCTTAAAATAACTAAAGAAAATAATACACTAAAATTTAGAATTGAAAAAATGGAAGTGAATGACTCCAAAAGACTGCAAGAATCAGTTAAACAAAAACAAAAAAAATAAAAAAAATAGAAGAAAATATGAAATATCTCCTAGAAAAAAAACTGACCTGGAAAATAGATCTAGGAAAGAAAATCTAAGGATTATACACCTTCCTGAAAGTCATGATGAAAGAAAAGAACCTAGACATCATCATACAGGAAAACATCAAAGAAAACTGCCCTGATATTTTAGAATCAGAAGGTGTAATATCCATCAAAAGAATCCACCTATCACCTCCTGAAAGAGATCCCCAAATTACAACCTCAAGGAATACTGGGACTAAATTTCAGGACTATCACACCAAGAAAAGATATTGGAAGCAGCCAGAAAGAAACAATTCAAATACCAAGGAGCCACAATTAGGATCACCCAGGATCAATCAGCTTCCACATTAAAGGATCAAAGAGACCTGGAATCTGATATTCCGAAAGCAAAGGAACTTGGATTACAGCCAAGGATAAGCTATCCAGCTAAAATGAGCATTATCTTTCAGGGAAGAAGATGGATTTTTAATGATATAGATGAATTTCACTTATTTCTAATGAAAAGACCAGATCTGAACAAAAAAAAAATTGACCTCCAAACACAGAACTAAAGAGAAGCATAAAAAGATAAAAAGGAAAGAACTTTTGAGAACTATATTTCTGTTATGGGTATACTTAGAGAATGGGGGTATAATTTGATTTTATTTTGTTAATATGAAAAAGAAACTAGTGGTGGCAAGGAGATCATAGTGGAAAAAAGGGAAAAGGATGTAAAATAAGGGAAATCATAACTCATGAAGATGCAAAGAAAACATATTATAACTGAAGGAAAGAAGTGAGGGGGATGAACATTGTGTGAATCTTACTCTCAACAGATATGGCTCAGAGAGAATATCAGACATATTTGGTTTCACAGAGAAATTTGTCCCACCTTATAGGGAAGTGGGAGGGAAAGGGGGGGGAAGAAAAGGAAAGACTAATAGAAGGTAAAATAAAAGAATTAGGGCGAAAATATAAAAAAGGGGAGGGGTTTTAAAGGGGGAGGACAGTTTGAGGTAGATGGTCATCAAAAGCAAAATACTGGGGAAGAGGAAAGGAAGAAAGGAAAGAAAAAAATCATAACATTGGTTAAATAATATGGCAGGAGATACAGAATTAGTTATTTTAACTGTGGATGTGAATGGGATGACTCTTCCATAAAAAGGAAGCAGATAGACTGGATTAAAAGGCAGAATCCTACAATATGTTGTTTACAAGAAATATATCTAAAGCACAGTGATACATACAGATTGAAGGTAAGTAGCTTGAACAGAATTTATTATGCTTCAGTGAACAAAAAAAGCAGGGATAGCAATTCTGATCTCAGATCAAGTAATAGCAAAGATAAATCTAATTAAAAGAAATAAGGAAGGAAGCTACATTTTACTAAAGGATACCATAGATAATGAAGCAATATTAGAACTAAACATATATGCACCAAATGATATAGCATTCAAATTCTTAGAGGAGAAGTTAAGAGAGATGCAAGAAGAAATAGACTGCAAAACTATATCAGTGGGGGATCTCAACCTTGCTCTCTCAGAAGTAGATAAATCAAACCACAAAATAAATAAGAAAGAAGTTAAGGAAGTAAACAAAATGTTATAAAGTTAGGTATGATAGATCTTTGGAGGAAAATGAATGGAGTTTACTTTTTTTCTCAGTGGTTCATGGAACTTATATAAAAAATTGACCATGTATTAGGACATAAAAACCTCAAATTCAAATATCAAAGCCCATTTTGTAGTTGCTAGAAACTGGAACCTGAGTGGAAGCCCATTAATTGGAGAATGGCTCGATAAATTATGGTATATGAATATTATGGAATATTATTGTTCTCTAAGAAACGACCAACAATATGATTTCAGAGAGGCCTGGAGAGACTTACATGAACTCATAATAAATGAACAGTGAAATGAGCAGAGCAAGGAAATCGTTTATACACAACAACAAGACTATATGATGATCAATTCTGATGGACATGGTTCTCTTCAACAATGAGGTAATTCAAACCAGTTCCTATTGTTCAGCGATTAAGAAAGTCATATACATCCCTCTGGATGTATAGGTCTGTTGGAACTGAATGTGGACCACAACATAGCATTTTAATGCTTTCTGTGAATGCTTGCTTTCATTTTGTTTTCCTTCTTAGGTTGTTTTTTTTTCTCTTTCTAGATCTGATTTTTCTTGTGCAGCAAGATAACTGTATAGATATGTATACACTTATTGGATTTATCACATACTTTAACATATTTAACATGTATTAGACTACTAGCCATCTAGAGGAGGGGCTGAGAGGAAGGAGGAGAAAATTTAGAACAAAAAATTTTGCAACGGTCAATGTAGAATAATTACTAATGTTCTGTAAATAAAAAGCTTTAATAAAAATAAAAAAGGAAAAATATCAAATGCAGAAAGGCAGAAATAGTAAATGCAATTTTTCCAGATCATGATGCAATAAAAATCACATGCAATATAAGGCCAGGAGAAAATAGGCCAAAAATTAATTGGAAATTAAATAATCTAATCCTGAAGAATGAATGGGTGAAAGAGCAAATCATAGACACAATCGATAATTTCATCCTGGAGAATGACAATAATGAGACAACATACCAAAATTTTGGGAATACACAAATTACAGAAATACAGCCAAAGTGGTTATGAGTGGAAATTTTATATATTTAGATTTTTTATATTTAGATGTATCAAATTCTCATTTTTCTTCTGAACTCTAGTACTATATTATCAATTGTTTATTGCACAACTTTATCTTAAAGTTCTATAGGCATCTCAATCTCAATATGTAAAAATATAAATGATTTTATTTTCCCTCTTTTCTTATCTATCCTCAATCATTTCTACACATAGCTGCCCAACTGATATTTCTAAAATATAAGCTTATGTTGCCCATCCCCACAAAAAATCTTTCAGTGACTTTCTATGCTTCCTAGCATCAAATATATGTTTCTAGCTTTTTTCCATGAGAAACTTTCTAATTAATTTGGATTAGTAGTTGCATCTCCAAAATGCCATTACATATTCTCCTTATATTCCTTAGCACTAAAGTCTCCCTCTTCTAGAACAGCTTGGAGGGCATTAAAAGGAACACTTGTATTTCTGATGTGAGAGCTAGCTGAATCCTTTTCTGGACTGCTCATGTACCTTTGATGTCACTTTTCATCCAACTCTTACCTAAGACTCCAAAAAACTATAGTATTTCCAACAGCCATATCCTGTTTAAAAAAAAAAAAAAAAACAAAAGATAGAAAACAAAACAAACAAAAAAAAAAAAAAATCCATGTAGCCAGAGAGGCTAACCCAAAGTAAGGATAACTGACAAGACTCATACCTATTCCCGAGTTAGGGTTAAACATTCCCAAGTATGTGAAGACATCCCCCAGAGGAATAGGCAAATGAGAACAACTAGTTCCAATGACCATGAATGCAACTGCAGAGTGCTTAGAATTTGGTCAGACTGAAGAAGCACGGTCATCCATTACATCCATAACCATTGCCAATCATCCCAACTTTTTGTTTTGCCACTAGATTTTTGTAACTGCGGAGGAAAAAATAAGGCTAATGATGATGCAACTTTGCTTCACTTAAATCCTATCTATGTACAAATCAAGACATCATTCTGTGATGTCATTGATTCTCTTCAAATGTTGTGATAGTTTTGCTATTTCATAAGTAATATGCTCAAGTTGGTAAATTTTTCAAGTTTTTGAATCCATGATTTTTTTCATATATCTGTATTTATTGTAGTGATTCAAAAGGTTCAACAAACATGGTTTCTGGGTAATTTAATGATTGCATTAATATGGTCAGCATGTTCATTAAAAAAAAAGGATTAGCCATTTCGCCATCCCTCTTAGACCAAAGACAATCATGGTGGAATATTCAGGTCTTATGTGTTATTTTGGAAAAGAAGTGGTTAACAAGTAGTGAGAGAAAGAATATGAAATTAAGGGGCTACATGTCACTTTTGGATAGAGAGACTATCTATATAGTTAGACAAGTCCAACCCTTGGGCAATCTATTCAAAGAATTTATGCCTCACCCAAGCCTGAACAGAAACGATGGCTATTCCAATTAGGTGGGTCTGAATAAGAAAGTTAGTCCAATCTCATATGGACTTCGGAAAACGAGGAGAACTCTGTATCTCCCCAAATCTTTAGTAATCAATACTCCTTTCTTTTACTGGCTATAAATATATGTATGTGTGTGCATATGTATTATATGTATATATGTAATTATTATGCTATATTATATTATTATATGACATTTATGCATAATATAAAATATATTATGTTTATTAGAATGTATGTATTTCCTTTTTTGCCTTTTGTAATTACTCTGCCACATATGTAGTTAGGGGGTTTAAAACACAAACAAGAAAAAAAAATTGATATATCACCTAAAGTTATATATAATAACTTTTCCTAACTAAAATTTGTGCAACAAAATGGCATTAGGCAATATACAAATGAAAACAAAAAAGTATTCAGATCTAAATGGAGGAAAGTATATATGATAAACAAAGCCAATATGACACTATTAACAAAATTAGCTCATTGTAATTTTAGAGGCAATATAATAATCCCTTAGGTTCGAAAGGTTGACTTTTGCTTTAGGGAGTTTATATTAAAGGAAAAAATAAGAAGTATAATTGCATTCACTTCAATTACTGAGTTAGGAAAATTTTTTAAGATTTATGCAAAACTTTTTCTTATATCTTTATATTTGTATGTAATTCTTATATTTACATATATATTTCCTTGTGTGTCATATATATTCCATTTTATATCTTTAAGGGATGTCTTATATTCTGTATACTTTGGTAGATCAATACACAATCTTTTTCTATTTTGTATTTATTTAGAACAGGATATCTTTATTATTTCCAGAAATACCATTTATGTTTATGAGTTTATTTTGAATTAAACAACTTTTCTTAAGTTATTAATATTTTCAATTATAATATTTGTGGATTGCCTAGGATTTTCTAATCATCATATTAATAGCAAAGAAAGATAATTTTATCTCTTCTTCATTTATCTTTAAAGCTTTAATAGTTTCTCTTCTTATTGCTATTGATATTATTCCTAGAACTAAATGAAGTCATAATGAAATTAGTAGTCATCTTGATTTCCTCCTATATTTATTTACTCAATGAATTATTTTTAATTACATGTAAATTATTTTTCCATTATTTTTTTTTGAAATTTTGAGTTCCAATTTTCTTCCTTTACCTATACCTGAACACCCATGACATAATAAACATGATATGGGGCACACATGTGCAATCATGTAAAATATACTTTCATATTAGCCACATTTTTAAAGAAAACACAGACCAAAACAAACAAAGCAAAAGGAAAAACAAAAACAAAAACAAAATTAAAATGGGATGTTTCAATCTGCATTGACTCCATTAGTTCTTTCCCTGATGCCGTATAGTATTTTTTGGTAAAAATGTATTTTTATTTTTTTTTTGCTTTTTGCTGAGGCAATTGAGGTTAAGTGACTTGCCCAGGGTCACACAGCTAGGGAATGTTAAGTGTCTGAGACCAGATTTGAACTCAGGTCCTCTTGACTTCAGTGCTGGTGCTCTATCTACTGTGCCACCTAGCTTCCCCAAAAATGTATTTTTCAATCAGTATTCAAGACCCAATATGTTCTTTCTCTAGGTATGGATGGCTTAGTACATCATGAGTACTTCAGAGTAGTCTTGGATCAAAGCTGAGAATAGCAAAGTCATTCAAAGTTGATGATCCCACAACATTGCTGTTATTTTCATAATACACTCCATTTTGCATGAGCTGACAGAGGATTTTCTAGGTTTTTTCTGAGAGCAGTATTTTCCAACATTAGTCTTTTAGAATCATCTTGGATTATTGTATTGCTGAGGATAACTAAACTATTAGTACTTGATCATCATAGAATATTGCTATCACTCTTTACATTATTTTTCTAGTGCTACTCCCTTCACTTTGCATCACTTCATGTAAATTTTCTAGGTTTTTTTTTCCTGAAATCACATTGCTCATCATTTCTTATCACAAAATAGTATTTCTTTATAATAACATACCACAACTTGTGCAGCTATTTCCCAACTGACAGGAATCCTCTCAATTTAAAATTCTTTGTCACTACAAAAAGAGCTGCTATAAATATTTTTGCACTAATAGTTCCTCTCCATTTAAAAAAAAAAAATCTCTCTTGGATGCAGCACCAGTATTGTTACTGCTGGGTCAAAAGTTATGCACAGTTTTGGGGATAGTTCCAAATAACTTCAGAATGACTGGCACTGTTTGCAATTTCACATACAGTAAATTACTATCCACATTTCCCCACATCTCTTCATTTTCTTTATTCTGTCCTATTAGTCAAACTGATAAATGTGAGTTGTTTTAATTTGCAGTTCTCTAGTCACTAGTGATTTAGAACATTTTAAAAATAACTCTAAATGAGTTTTTCTTTTTTCAGTTGAAAACTGCCTGTTCATTTATTTATCAATTGTGGAATGATTTATATTTCTATAAATTTGACTCAGTTTCCTACATATTTGAGAAATGAGACCTTGATCAGAGAAACTTACTATTCTGTTTTCTACTTTTTTTTTTCTAAACTTAATTGCATTTATACAAAACCTTTTAAAATCATCCATTTTATTTATTGTAATGCTCTATGTATCTTATTTGGTAATGCATTCTTCCTTTCTGCATAAATCTTACCAATAAACTATTTATTGCTGTTCTAATTTATTTGTGGTAACACACTCATTTTGATTTTATCTTGGTACACAGTATAAGATGTTCTTTACTTACCTGTTTTCCAGTTTTCCCAGAACCTTTCCTTAATGGGGAGTTTTTGTCTCAGAATATTGTGTCTTTCAGTTTATCAAACAATAGTTTCCTATAGTCAATTAATAATGTGTCTTATATAGCTAAACTATTCAACTGATCCAGAACTCTCTTACTAAATCAGTAACAGATTATTTGAATGATTACTGCATTGTATTAGAGTTGCAAATCTGGTACAGGTAGACCACTTTCCTTTATTTTTATTCTTTCATCAATTTCTCTGAAATTCTTGACATTTTGCTTTTTCAGATGAATTTTCCCCTGGCTCTGTAAAATCATTTTGCTTTCATTTGATTAGTATGACACTGAATAAGTGAATAAATTAGGCAGAATTGTTTCATTTTGCTGTTTCAGTTTATACATGAGCAATTTGTATTTTAAATTTTCTTTTTTTTCAATATTTTATTTTATTTGCATAACATATGTGTGGGTAATTCTTCAGCAATTTATATTTTAACCCCACAGTTTAAATGTGACTTTATTTGTGTGACAAGTGTTTTGTAATAAAGTTTGTAAGTTTGTCTTGGAAGGTAGATTCACCAGTATTTCATATTGTCAGCAGTTATTTTAAAAGGAATGTCTCTTCCTATTTCTTGCTATTGGACTTGGTTAGTAAACTGTAAAATGAAGATGATTTATAAGGGTTTATTTTGTGTGCTGCAGCTTTGTTAAAATTACTAATTATTTCAAATAGTTTTTTAGTTGATTGTCTAGGATTCTATAAAAAAATCTATCATGTCATTAATAAAAAGTGATAGTTTATTTTCTTATTGCCTATTCCAAGTACTTCAATATTTTCTTCTCATTACTTTAGCTAGTATTGCACAACAATATTGAATAAAAAATGGTTAAAATGATAATGCTTTCTTCATCCGGATCTTATTGGGAATCTTCTAGTTTATCCCCATTAAAGAAAATGGTTACTGATGGTTTTAGACTGATACTAATCATTTTAAGGAAAACTCTTTTTATTACTATGCTCTCTAGTGTTTTTTAATAGGAATGGTTGTTGTATTTTGTAAAAACCTTTTTTTTTTTTTTTTTGCTGGTATTAGGATATGTATATCATTTCTTTTGGTTTTGTGATTGATATGGTTAATTATCCTGATAATTATCCTAATATTAAACCAGCCATGCACTTCTGATATAAATCCCATATTGTCAGTATATTATCTTTTGTGATATATTGCTTTATTTTAACTCCTTGCTATTATTCATTTTAAATTTTTGTGTCAATATTTCTTAGGGAAATTGGTCTAAAGTTTTCTTTCTCTATTTTTGTTCTTCCTATTTTAGGTATCAAAACCAAATTTCTGTAATTAAAAAGGAATTTGAATGGAATCTTTCTTTATATATGTTTCCAAATAATTTATATAGTATTAGAATGAATTGTTCTTTAATTAAATTAAATTTTAATTAATTTAATTTTATTTAATTAATTGTTCTCTAGATATGTACTTGTGAATAAATTTATATATTGGAATATTTTCTTAGGGATTTCATTGATGATTTGATTAATTTATTTTTGTAAGTTAAAGCAATTTAATTATGCTTTTCTCCTCTCATGACAATTTATATGTTTGTAAGCATTCATTGCTTTTGCTTAGTTTTTCAGACATATTGGCATGTATTTGAACCAGCTTTTATATTTGTTTATGACTACAATGGTTTTCTTATTTTAAATTTTATTTATATTTCCTTTGATTTTCAGGCTTTCCAATTTGGTATTTAATAAGAGATTTTTCATTTTTTTTAATTACACACCCAACACATTGCTCTTTCTCTGTTTTATTGATGTAAGCTTTTAGTTTTAAATTTTCTGCCAAGTACTGCTTTGGTTGAACAATATAAATTTTATTATGTTGTCTCATTGTTATCCTCATTAATAATGTTATTGTTTTTATGATTTCTTCTTTGACTTACTCATTCTTTAGAATTTTATTGTTTAGTTTATAATAAAATATAATCTACCTTTCCCTGGTCTTTTGTTGAATGTAATTTTATTGCATTAGGATCTGCCACTTATACATTTAATATTTCTGCTGTTTCCTGTATCAGATTGTGAAGTCTATATCTTCTAACACATTATCAATTGTTTTTCTAGGTGTCATGTACACTTGAAAAATGTTGTATTATGTATTCTATTCATCCATGCCCTTTGCGCATGTACACTCCTTACAACTTCCCTAAAAGTGACAAAAATTGTTTAGGGTTAATTAAGTAATAACATCATTTTATTTTCAAAATATATGCAAAGATCATTTTAAATATTCATCTTTGCAAAATCTCGTGTTCCAAATTCTTCTCCCTCCCTATCTCCCCTCCCTCTCCTACACAGCATGTAATTAAATATATGTTAAACATGTGCAATTCTACTATAAATATTTCCACATTTATCAGGCTGAACAAGAAATATCAGATCAAGAAGGGAAAAAAATCAGAGAGAAAAAAAGCTAGCAAACAACAAAAAAATTGGTAAAGAATACTGTATTGTGATCCACATTCAATCACCATAGTTCTCTTTCTGGAGAAAAGTCCAGAAAATCCAGAAAGTTTATCTCCAAGTGATTAAATTTTTAAGAATTATAGATATCACCTTCCCATGAAGAAATATAAAGTCTTTAACCTTATTGAATCCCTTACACTTTATCTTTCCTAACTACATTTTTGTTTCATTTGAGCTTCACATTTGAAAATAAAAATTTTATTCTGTTCACGTATTTTTATCATGGATGCTTGAGAGTTTACTATTTTATTGAATGTCCATTTACTTCTCCAAAAGAACTATATTCAGTTTATCACCTCTTTTTTAAATGATTCTTTTACATGAATCTCAATTCTTTTCCCAATTGTTCTTCTACCTTTTTTATTTTATTTTTAAAATCATTTTAAGTTCTTCAAAAATTATTTTAAGTTCTTTTATATTCTTTTTGGGTCTAGGATCATGTCATAGTTTTCCCTAAAGTCTTCCCATGTAGCCACTGACATATTCGAAGTGTGTGTTTTGATCTTCTTTGAAATCATAGTAACTTTCTATGATCAGGCTCATTTCCCCAGTCTATTTCATGACTTAATTTTAACTAAAGAAGAGGATTCTTGGAGGATGTAAGAATAGGTCAGAAAATTCCAAGCTTTCCAGATTTCCCCTACAAACAATAGGAAATTTGGCCTTAGGTGGAACATAGACTGGTGAAAATCAAATAAGACTTGTGGCAGAATAGGATTCCTCCTGGGACAACCTGAGAAGACCCAAAGAAAGACCCCAGGACTCAGTTTTAACTGGTGTGAAGTGTAAAGACTTCCTCACTAGTTCCACAGAAACAGCAAGCTGAAACCCCTGAGGCTAGCTGGATTTGGAGATAGACTCATGCCAGAACCACGGAAATGTCCTCCAGGAAGCTGGCGAGTATGGCATTTGAGTCCAGGAAGACTGAGAGAATTTCTCTTGATAGGAAATGCTAAGTCCAGTTGTGACCTGGGACACGACCCTGGGTGAGAAGGAATCAGCCCACTTGAGGAGTGCAGAAATAGTGGGGCAGGGAAGCGGCTGGCTGTGAAACTTGCAGGAGGATAGAGTTTTTGGTTTGAGATTCCAGGTCAGAAGGGAGAGCTGAAGTAAAGCCAGAGGCACCATCTCCCAATGCTAGACGTAGAGGTGTTTACTTGAATAAGTTCTCAATAAAAGAAAATGAGCAGGCAAAGGAGAAAAAAACCCAAGAAATTTACTATGTGAATAGGGAAGACAGAGCTTCATCTTCAGAAGAATTCACTTAAATAAAATAAAAGCCTTACCTAATTCAACAAGTAATGTTAAATGGCTACCTGCCCAGAAAGAATTTTTAGAAGAACTCAAAAACAACAAAAAAGACTTTAAAAGTTTAATAATGGGGGCAGAGCTAAGATGGAGTAAAGGCAGGAACTTGCCCAACCTCTCCCCCAAACTTCTCCAAATTCCTTCAAATAATGACATTTAACAAATTCTAGAGCATCAGAACACCCCCCCCAAATGAAGTAGAACATTTTCCAGGAAAAAGCAACTAAGAAACTCAGCACCAAAGATGGGAGCCCATCTGCAGCCTCTGATCCAGCCCCAGAACTGTCCCAGCCCTACCTCTTGATCAGTGACAGTACTGGGGCTTCCAGATCTCAGCTCAAAGGTACCAAATAGGAGCTGGAAGGTCAGCAGAAAAGGTCTGTGGAACCAGAATGGGAGCCCACAATCCCAGTGCAGGCCTGACTGGCCCCAACTCCAGCCTAGACTCCAGTGTTAGTGAGGTATGTCCTTTGAATCAGCAGCACTGCTGGAGATTTTTGGACCTCTCAGCCCAGAGACACGAAGGAGGACTCAGAAAGTCAGTGGAGAGGGTCTGTGGCAATGGGGTGGAAATCTGGTATGCAATCCCAGTCCTGGTATTCTAAAACAAGAAAGTAAAATAGAAATTCAAAGAACCTTTCAAACACCTCCTGAAATAGATCCCAAAACAAAAACTCCAAGGAATATTATAAGCAAATACCAGATCTCCCAGGTCAAAGAGAAAATATTGCAAGCACCCAGAAAGAAACAATTCAAGTATAGTGGAGCAGAAAAAGTGGTCATTCAATGCAACAGAGGATTTTCAAGCATTTGTGATGAAAAGACCAGAACTGAATGGAAAATTTGATTCTCAAATACAAGACTCTGGAGAAGTTTAAGGAGGTAATCAGAAAGTGATATCATAAGGGACTTAATAAGGTTTAGGTGTTTACATTGCTACATGAGATGGTGTTATTTGCAACTCATTAGTATATTCTTATTTTTATGGGAATTAAAAGGAGTTAAATATAGATAGAGGGCATGGGTATGAGTTGAATATGAAAAGATAATATCTTTTTTTTAAATGATGAAATTAAGGTATGAGAAAAGAATATACTGGGAGAAAAGGAAAGGGAGAAGTGGACTAGTTCAAATTATCTGCCATAAAAAAGAGGTAATAAAAACATTTATACCGAAGGGAAAGAGGAAGAGAAGAGGATGAGAGAGTGAGCCTAATAAACTCTAATGAAAATAAATAAAAGTTTAATGAAATATGAAGGAAAACTAAAAAAAAAAGGATGACCCAAGAGAAACAAAGAAAAAAAGTTAACCAACCAGAAAAAGGAGAATCCAGGATCTGAAAAAAGAAAATTTTTTAAAAATTAGAATTGAGCAAGAGAAAGTCAGTGAAGCTATGAGATCAAGAAATAACAAAACAAAATATAAAGAATGAAAAAAATATAAGCAAATGTGAAACATAAGAAAAACAATGATGTGGAGAACAAATAAAAAAAATACAAGGATAATTAAACTACCTAAAAGCTTTGATCAAAAACAAACAAATAACAAAAAAATTGACATAATATTATAAGAAATAGCAAAGAAAATTGTCCTGAAGTTATTTCATATTACTATCTTTCACATATTTCCTGAAGATTATAGCACCCTGTAAAGTCTATAAAGACATAAGGATGGGGCAGCTAGGTTGTGCAATGGATAGAGCAGCAGCCCTGAAGTCAGGAGGACCTGAGTTAAAATCTGGTCTCAGACACTTAACATTCCCTAGCTGTGTGACTCTGGGCAAGTCAATTGCCTCAGGAAAAAAAAAGACATAAGGATGGAGGGAATAAGATAAAGTTGAATATAGAAAGATGTGTAGATTTATGGTAGTGAGACAAGATGTGTAGATAAATGGGGAAGAGATTAAAAGGAAGGGAAAGATTTGTCTAGGACAAGACAGAGGTAAAAAACATTAATGAGATTGGGGTAAGGTATGTAGACTGATGGAAAAAGGATAGAGAGAGAGGGGAAGGGTAATTTTAGAAGATAAGGGACAGATCCATGATTGAGAGGAGGTTAAATAATAGCAAGGCAAATTAATGAGTAGAATTAGAGTAGAAAAGTTATTAGCTATAGGAAATGAGATGTACACAAACATAATAATAAGGATCAGAAGTAGAATTTATTAGGAAAAAAAAGGAGGGCGAGTAATCACAGAGACCAAAGTGAAATTTAAATATTCAAACAAGAGACAAAACATATATTATATGTTGACCATATTGATTTTGTATCTAAAATACATGACTATATGTGTGGAAATGCATATGTATATGTTTGTATATGTGTGTATCCATGCATGCTCATATATATATATATATAGAGAGAGAGAGATATATAGATATATATATATATCCTGTATATATAGAAAGAGAGATAGCTACATATCTATTTTGTTTATGCAAATATATAGATGCAGCTATATATCTTTTCTTAACTGTAGCCTGCTTTGAGGAAGGTGTGGGAAATAAAGAAGAAAAAAAATGTACCACAGAAAACAAAGAATAATTTAGAAGGAAGCAAAGATGAACAATCATGAATATTAAGTCTTCTGCTATTATATATGCATTCTTGAAATGTGTTACATATTTTGAATTGTTCCTGATGTTCTGCTGGGCAAATGTCAATTTTTTTTTAATTTTCCTTTTCCTGTATTTCTTTTTCTATTTTTTATTTTGTATTTATTATTAAATAAAGACTTTTAAAAAATTATGTCAGAGTTGAAGTCTGCTCCTGAGGGAGAGAGGACACTGGCTCAAGATTTTTGCTCCAGGGCCACAGGACCTTTGCTGAACACCTAATGTGCTAAAGGCTTGGATCCTTCCATTTCAACTTGGAAATAATGAATAACTTTTTGGATGAATTGCTGTAGTCTAAGAAGATTATATGTAAATTTTAAATAAATATTCATTTATGATATTGGTGCATAGTTCTCCTTTAATTTATCCTTCCCTCGTTTAGGTATTTAGACTATATTTACCTCATAAAATAGACTCTGGTAGACTTCTTTCCTACTACATTTTTGAAAATATTAGCTTATTGTTGGTATTAATTGCTCTTTTTGTGTTTAACTGTATTCTCCCCTAAGTTCATCACTACTAGAAGTGCACAATGATGACTAACTCTTTTGTTGTTAATTCTGTTTTTTATGCTATGATTAGTTTATTTAAAATCTCTATGTGATCTACTGCTAATTTCAATATTTTATATACTGAAGATAATCCTTTTACTTTTATGTTTTCAGTTTTGTTAACATATAACTGCATATAATTATTTCTGAGACTTTATTATTGTTTTAAATTTTTTTCTGATTTGTAGTATTTTCACTATTTTGGGGGATATTTTGTTGATTTAATTTCTGCCTTCTTTGTAATCAGATTGATTTTTTAAAATTCTTGTTAGTATTCTTAAAGAAACAGATTTTAGTTTTTTTTCACTAATGTAGTCTTTTTCATTTTCATTTATCTATTTCTTTTCATGTTTTCAATATCTTATCTTTTTTTCATATAGGGCTTGCTTAATTGAATTTCTAATTTTCTTAAGGGCATGTTCAGTACATTAACCCTGTCATTTTCTATTCTGATAATGTATATATTTTTTTCTTTTAGGAGCTTTCCCTATAAAATGAATTTAAATGTATCCCAGAAATTTTGGTACGTAGTTGTATTGTTTTCCTTGTTTTTCACACAATTACTAATTGTTTCTATGATTTATTCTTTGAACTGCTTTTTACTTTGGATTTCATTCTGTAGAATCCATTTGAGTATTTCATTTGCCTTGAATTATGGTAAGTAAAGGATGAGTCTACTGGTTCTGTCTTTTTGTATTTATTTCCAATGATGCTATTGCTCCAAAAGTTACATGTGATGCTGAGAAATATGCATGTTATTAGCAGTCTTATTTAAAGGATATGTCTTTTCTGCTGCATTCTTGAAAAATTTGTTCAGTTCAATATTTCAATACTTTTCAGATGAAAAATTTTAAACCATTTCTAGTTATATAAAAATGATATAAATCACTATTATCAGAGAAAGGCAAATTAAGATAAGTCTGAGGTACTACATGCACACCTCTCAGATTGGCTAAGATAATAATAAATGTTGGAGGGATGTAGGAAAACTGATATATTTTTGGTGGAGTTGTGAAATGATACAACAATTCTGGAGAGCAATTTGGAACTATGTTCAGAGGGCTATTAAATTGTGCATACTCTTTGATCCAGCAGTGTCTCTACTGAATCTGTGTTCCAAAGGGATCATTAAAAATGGAAAAGTACCTACATGTGCAAACATATTTGTGGCAGCCCTTTTTGTAGTGGCAAGAAACTGGGGACTGAATGGATGCCCATCATTTGGAGAATGACTGAATAAGGTATAGTATATGAATATTATGGAATATTATTGTTTGATAAAAAGTGATTAGCAGACTGATTTCAGAAAGGCCTGGAGAGACTTATATGAACTGATGCTAACTAGAATGAGTAGAACCAAGAAAATATTGTACACATTAACCACAAGACAATGCAATGATTATTTCTGATAGGTGTACCTTTTTTTCAACAATGAGATGACAGGGAGAGTTATCTGCACCCAGAAAGAGTCCTGTGGAGACTGAATGTGGCTCAAATTTTGTATTTCATTTTTTTTGGTTGTTCTTTGCTTGCATTTGGTTTTCTTTTTTTTGTTTGACCTGATTTTATTTGTGCAGCATGATAAATTTGGAAAAATGTAAAGAAGAATTGAACATTTAACAAATATTGAATTTTTTGTTGCCTAGTGGAGGGGGTGGGAGAAAGGAAAGGAGAAAAATTTGGAACACAAGGTTTTTCAAAGATAAAAGTTGAAAACTATCTTTGAATATATTTTGAAAATAAAAAGCTATTGTTTAAAAAATAAATATATATATATATATATATATATATGTGTGTCTCTGTGCCATCTAATTCTACATCCTTTACTATTCATTACTATTTTTCATTTGAATTTCATGTAATCTTTTCTCTGTTCCCATGCCCTTTAATCTTTTTTTAGATGTCAACTCTTCACAGAGGTGCTTCCTCTTCTCCTAGTTAAGGTAGCATGTAATCCACACAGAGGCTCAATATTCCCTCTGAAGTAATGATCTCCCTGAGTTACAACTCTTTGCCAATTATAAACAGAGTATGATCATTATTTACCATTATACAATATGTCTCTCCACCTTTAGGAGTTTTTTTTTCCCATTGTGTTGGCCAATTAGGAAAATTAAACATAAATCTGAACAAAGGATTGAAGGATTATATAATTTAATGTCATAGCATGCTACAATTTGTCCTCTATTCTGGGAGTTGTAGAAAACTGAATTACGTTCTTTGACTCATAGAATTTTGGAATTTATGGCACTTTTCAATCATAAGAATATATTGCAAGTGAAGATAAGTGAGATTTGCTTTGGTTTTGATGGCAGATATCTTTCCTTGAAATAGTAGCAAATAGAATGGTCTACAATGGGAGATTGTGTACTTTTTGCTCACTGGTACTCTGCAGGAAGAAAATGGATGGTCAGTTGTCAAGTCAGCTACAGAGTAAATTACTATTCAGAGATTGGTTGGCTTAAATGACCTTTGAGTTCTCTTCAGACTCAGAAATACTTTGATTCTAAGAAACTGAAACTGTTAAAGTCATTTACTAAAAATAATGCAGCTTCTTAATTGAAATAAAGATAAAACTCAGGTCTCTTCCCAGTCAATTTCTCTTTCTAATACTTCATATTTCCTATTTTATTCAGTAGTGTCAAACTTGATAAAAAAATGTTTAGAGTGATACTAGATATTTAGAAAAAATATGACTGTTCATTTTATTTAATTATAATAAAACTAAAATTAGTGTGCCAAGAATATTGCCAAATAAAAATCACATCCACATTTTTGCCTGTTTTGAGAAAATTATTTGTTCATTTAGGTACAGAGCTACTGGCCTATTGCAAAAGTTCCCTCTGAAGAATAAAGATTTTAAGAAATTATATATTATATAATTATATTATTATATTATATATTATAATAATATTATATATTATATAATTTTAGTATTGAGAGTAGTTTTTACTTCTAAATATGTATTGAATTTTTCTTAAGCAAATGCACAATGTACATACAATATGTTATATTACAACAATGTATGTTATTATTTATATACATGCAATCTTACATAACTTAATATTTTAATATAGCCAGGATAGCACAATTAATATATCATATTATATTATAATAGGTACAAAAACATGTGTATAATCTTAGGATATATACATATTGTATGCTTGTATCTATTTTTATATGATTTTATATGTGCATATATAGACATACAAAAATGTATATATTTGCACACATATCTTTATACACGTCATATATATCTCATATGTTCACATAAATCTATAAATATGATAGGTATTCTTATATGTGTGTGCATGTACATATATATGCATATATAAGTACATATTTTTCCAACTTGATTGCACATAATGAAATTTTAAAACAGGAAAAAAAAATATCCTATGTTTAAATTCAGGTAGTAAAAAAGGAAAGCCAGATATTATTTCAGGTTTTCCAATGTAGTAACTGTGGTCAAGAGAAGATATACTTTATTCAAGATCACATATTAAATAGAAGATTCAAGAATAGAATCCAAATACCATTTCCAAATTTAATTCATTTATCAGTATGTAAGAAAACTCAAATATATAAATGTGCCTTTGAAGCAGAACACTAGCAGCCCTTTAAACTTTACCTGGATATCAGACCTCTAGATCAGGGATAGATAAACTATAGCCAATTTCTAGCATGTTCATTTTATGGGTAATGTTTGTTTATAGTAGACTGATCAGTGAAAGTTAATTGCAAAGAGAAACTTTAGTTCCTTCTTGAATCTGAGGATGTGATCACTTCATCCACATAACAAATGTTACATATATCATAAGGAATTTTTAAATTTCAGAAGTTCATTAAGTTATTAGCCAGTACAAGTCATTAAGGTTTTTACAATACTTTCACAAAAAAAAGGTAGCAAGGGACAAGTTATGACTGCCATTTTTTCCTGAGAAATTGATTTTGTTCCAAAGTATGGCTCTTTAGTCCTGAGTACTGCCCACTGAGCTAAAAAACAGCTACAACAACAAAGATCCATAGATGTTTTCATATCATTGATTGTTCTGGTCAGACCTAAAGAATAGCAAGAGAAATGAAGAAAAATAGAGGGGAGAAAAAAAGGTGAAAACAAGTAAAAAACCAAACCAAAACAAAACTGAAGTGCCAAAAGGGAAGAGAAATTAAGGCTTTGAAAAGAAGGTCAAATGATAATAAATAATGGAGTGACATTATCAATTTGTTCAAGTACCATTCATTCACATTTATATTCTATGTATCTAATCTTTAATTTGTTCAATAATTAACTGGGTCTCTACAATATAATATTTTGATGCTATCCACACATTAGTTCATAGGTATCTTTTTAATGATTATGCCATATGATTTATTTTAGCACTTTAATACCAAGAAGGCATCATAGTATATTAAATTACTAATCTGGAATCAAATACAACATCTATTTCTGACTTTGCCATTATTAGATATGTGAGGTTAGGGGATTTACTTAAACATTTAGGGTCTCAGTTCTTTCATGTATAGAATGGTTATATTGGTCTAGATATCCAATAGTCCAAGGTCATAAGAACCAATTCCCTATAATGTTAAGAAGTAGAAGGGACTTTTGAGGTCATATAGTTCATTTTACAGACAAGGAAACAGGGTAATAGTAAAGAATGAGCTTTTTAAAATAATATTTTTCCCATTGACACATGAAGACAATTTTTAACATTCATTTAAAAATATTTAATTCCAAATTTTATCCCTCTGTCATCTATATAATATAAGAATTATACATATTTTATATGCATTCATATTTCTATTTTAGACATGTTTAAAAGAAAAAAAGGTCAAAAGAGAAAACACACAAAAAAAGATAAAGCACGTAAAAACAGTATGGTTCAATTTGCATTCAGATTCCATCAATTCTTTCTTCTGGATGAAGATAACATTTTCCATTATGAGTCTTTTGGAATTGTTTCAGATTATTATATTTCCGGGAACACAGAAGTTATTCAGAGTTCATAATAACACAACATTGCTATCACTATACACAATATTCTCATGGTTCTTTTCACTGAAAAAGTGACTTTTTGCAAATCATACAATTAGTCAGTGGCAGAGTTGAGATGGCTCCCAGCTCTTAAAATCTGATTTAATGCTTATTCTGTAGACTAACCACTGAATGCAATTTATATGAATTATTATAAATTATATTAATATTTATTAAACACTTATATTATGTACCAGATGTTGAATTAGGCACCAGAAATACACTAAAATTGAAATACTTCCTGCCCATAAGAAGTTTACTTCTATTAGAGGGAAACAACTTGTCCACTGATAAATAAATATGAAATATAAACTCCTTTTTTGGAATCAGTGCTATCTCTATCACCTCTAAATCCCCCAAGCAAATAACTCAGTGTTTTAGACTTAAGCTTCTTCAACTAATACAAATGAGAAAGTTGTATAAGATTATCACTAAGGTTCTTTCCAACACCAACATGTTATGAGTCTGTGAACTTGGACTATACAAATGCTTCTATAAATATAATACATCACTGTCATTGATAGTGCATTTATTTTAACACCATTGTCAAATTCTTTGACTTCACACAAGAGGTCAGTCATTTTTATAATATATACTTTGAGCAAGGCTATTGTTTATATATCTTATTTGAGGTAAAAGCCCGATAAAAACTTATTTTTATTATTTTATAATGGAATGTCACAATTCCACCAATACCTGTAGTAAAAAGAAAAAAAAAAAAACTTCAAAGCAATCTGTGACAACTCAACTCAGTGAAATTTGCCATCCTGCTTGCAATATCTTTCTGAAATGAAATTTTTATAATTTTTTTAAATTTGGAAATTTTAAAAATAAGAATCATTAAGATAGATTCCTCTAAACATCAATCATGTGTATGTCTTTCTCTTGTTGAAACCTTGCTTGATGATATGCCAAAATTAAAATAGTATGAAGAAGAAATGAGAGAGAAGGTATGATATAGTAGAAAATTGAAAGACTAGAATTGGAATATGGGCCACAGTTTGCTTCTTTTGTAAAAATAAAAATCTGGGTCATACATAGGACCTCTAAATACTTCTCCTGTTCAAATTGTTGTACCTATGACCTCCTAAACCCAAATTATGGTACATATTGCTTTTATAACCTTGGAGAATTTGTTTAATTTTTTTGGATCTTATCTATAAAATGAGAGTTTTGGATAAAATAACCTCTGAGATCATAACTGAGAATATGACTAAATATTTTGGGATTGGTGGTCATGCTTTGATTCCTTTCCTATCTGTATTATTATAAATTTCCCCTTCATTCTGGAGAAAAGTAGAATAGAAGGGGGATAGAGAATACTGTAAATCTAGTGTTTTGGAATCAATGCTTATATTTCTTTATTTCTAGTGTTTATATTTCCTGACTCCAGTGAGGCTTCAAATAAATAAATTATTGCTTTCTTAATTTGTAATATAAATAGCACCATTCCCCTGTTAGACAAAAAGGAAAAAAAAAAAAAAAGGAAAAGAAAATGTTAAATAGAGATGATTTGCCTGAGGGAAAAAATCCTCAGATTTAAAAAAAATTTTACTTTATTATATTCAATAAACTATGCAATCATTGAAAGGAGTTGCTTATATTTTGTAGAATAGGCTCAGGCTAGTAAGTTTCCTTTGCAAGTATTGCATGGGGGAGAACGGAGAGGAGGAGAGTTACCTATAGTGCTCCAGTAATTTGCAATCATATTGCTAATTACCTCAGATCAATATTGAATCCATATTATTAAGAGATTAAAGTAAGTCTGAAATACAGCTGTTTGTTAGAACAGTCAATAAATGTCTTATATACCTATACAAGTGAAATTCTATGTTAGAACAAAAGGATGTTCTTTCCCACAAATTAATTAATTAATAAAATGACAGCCTGCTTTTCTATAGACTGTCATTAAGCAGAGCATAAGCCACTTTGAGGCTGCACAGCTATCACAATGTCATCTGAGATAACCATCTAGTGCACAAACAGTCGGCATACTAAATTTTATAACTACTTTCTTAGTAGCCTATATTAAAACAAATGTTGAGATATTAGATTTGCTGGTCAGAATATCTGCAAATGTTAGAAATTTCCTTGAGTTCTATAGACCATAGTTTTCTCCTCTATAAGATGATGGCTATGTACAAGATGACTATTAAAGGTCCTTCCAGTTCTAGAATCCAAGAGTAAGTTAAATGAGGTGGGAAGTGGTATGGATTAAATGAAATAACTGGTGTCAGAAGACTTGGATTCATATCCCACCCCTGCCACTCACTATCTAAATAAGCTTTAGAAAGTGACTTAAATTTTCTGTGCCTTAATCTCTTCATCTATAAATTAAGAAGTGTTCTAACTCTAAATCTATGATACTTTTTATTTACTCTTCTAACTTTCTTCCTATACCACCCTGTGTTCCTTTAGATAATTAAATTCTATATCAACAACTTTACTCTTTTTGGCAGGAGATGATGTGTCTACCTTTTTGAAAATTTATCTTCAGGAAAGGTGTAAAATTGTAAGAAAACCAATTCTCCTTCACCACACTTTCAAATTGCTTCTCCAAAAGCATGGCTTTCTCACTTAAGTTAAGCATGGAAAAAGGGCAGCCAATTTAAGTCATTTTGTCTCTTTCTTTCAGTGTACAAGGTCATTAATTGCTGTGGGGACCTTCCTAAACCCTCGCCTGCTGATGGGGTGAGAACTCTATTGTTAAATGTATTATGGCAGGGCTGTCTTTGGAGATTGCCTGCTTGATTGCTTTGTACAGGCCCACTGGCACACAGCAATTAAAATCCATAGACCTTTATAACCCTTCTGATGTTTTATGGGCCTTTTTGTGTCCTTTGGTATGGTTTACCATTTGTGTGTTTCCCACTGGATCTTCCTTTCAGAATTCTAAGTGGAGAGGTTTTTTTGGGGGGGTTTTTTTGTTTTTTTTTCTTTCCAAGAGTGATAAAGCTAGTTATACATCATGTGAAAGGTTAATGAATATTTTCAAAAAAGAGCATATGTTTTAAGTCAGAGGGTGAAAGTTATAGTAAAGAACAATTATGTAAAATCTAATAACATTTCCCCCAGTCTTACCACAGTTGCTTCTTAGAAAACTTAACCAAGTAAGGCAGTTCTTGATTTCAGAAACAGCTTCAAATAGGAAATATTATCATTTCCTCTTCTCCCTAATCAAGTGACTATTCATTTTGGGGGGTAATCCACATGAAGTAACTGGAGAAAAAAAATAAAAATATCTTAACTGAGTTGCCTCTGGGGCTACATGTGTAAGCACACAAAGATAATCCCCACTCTTTGCAGTATTGAAAGGGGAGCTGAAAGAATTTGCAAAACCTGAGGTCTCTTGCTATCAGAGCTTCCGACATCTCTAGACTGTGAGATATGCTCTAATGGAATGTTGGGGAGTCAGGAGTGGGAGATGAAAGTGAGAAGATGAGCGAGAGTGGGCTCAAGGGAAAATACTGCAGCCATATCTCACCAGATGGATAAGAGATCCCAAGTCTTCTGTCTCTCCCTGATTCCCAGAAATTCCACCCACAGCCCTCCTAGCCTTACATCACAAATCATTAGACATTTCTTGATGCCCTCAGCTATCTGAAATTGTAATTGCTTTCTTCCCCAGTACACCTTCTTGGTTTCTATTTTTTTTTCTGTTCCCTTTTCCCATTCCCTTCCTGTGGATCCCATCATCCCTAGTTGAAAGATATTTAGAAACATTCATTGGAAAAAATGATTTATAGAGTTTAAAAGTTAATTGTATATTGCCTCGAGGTCTTTCAAGGCAAAGTATTATTGAAATTTGTTGAGGTTTAGAGCACATGATATTTAAGTATGTAATAGAACCATATAAATTTTTTTAACCTGAAGTCCATTAACTTATTTTTGTATTATTTCAATATAAACATTTTGAAACAATTGCATATACATTTTATGTATATAGAACCATTATTCTGTGAAGGGATCCAAAAGTTCCATCATCTTTCCAAAACAGTTCCTTTC
>JAJPUD010019632.1:0-26203 GCA_023553655.1 Myrmecobius fasciatus | reverse complement strand
ATCACCATTACATATGATGCTAGCTGATGGTTTTAAATAGATGCTACCGACTATTTTAAGGAAAAGTCCATTAATTCCTATACTCTCTAATGTTTTTAATAGGAATGGATGTTGGATTTTATCAAATGCTTTTTCTGCATCTATTGAGATTATCATATGGTTTTTGTTAGTTTGGTTATTAATATAGTCAATTTCAGGTTTTTTTTTTTTCATTAGTGAGCCATAGTCAAAATTGAATTATGTAAATGTGCAGTATGTATTATACTTTGAAATCTATGGTATGTGTGTATTTACCCAGGGTTGTGTAGTTAAACATTATAAGACTTAAAATAATGTAATACTAAGGCAATTTAAAATAATTTACTTAAAAATTTTGAAAACTCTCTGTCTGCTATATCCTCTTTAATGGTTTTTCATTAAGGTGTTGAAAAACATGTTTCATTAAAAAGAAAAATAATTATCTCTCTTCATTCTGAAATAGTCCCTTGGGTTACTTAAAGGGACCAATTTAGTTATTAAGTAATAATTTATATTAATAATTAATAATCACAGCCTTTGGTCTATGCATAGGAACTGCTTCCCCTTAGTTATCCAAAAGTTAGTAGTTGTCAATCTTTGTCAGTATCCTTATGACATCTAAAAACTTTTTGGATCCCCCAATTCATCCCAGCAAATTTCCACTTATGGTTTGTCATGCTACACCTATAATTCTACAAATGTTTATTTGTATACCGAGATAGCTGGCCTTTCCTTTTCCTTTTTATATCTTTATGCAAACCATGATGCTATTTTCTTTAGACTACTAGAAGCTGAGAAAGCTGTGATCTTATGGCTGCCTACTCTCTCCAAAAACAGACCCACTGGTGTTTGGCTTGCTGCCACTGAGAGAGCTCAGCAAGAACTGGAAAAGCTTAATTAAATAAAAGACCCACTCAATATTTAACTGAACATGAGAGAAGCTTCAGGGAGAGAGCATGGTTTGTTCCCTTCTTTCTCAGGACACTGAACGGATGTGAGTGGGAAAGTGCGGAGTTACTGTTTGTACGAGGATGATTGCCTCCCTTGCTTCAGGGACTCTCATTTCCTCTAATATGGAATAAATTAGGATGGAGGAGAGGGGAACTGTAAGCACGGTGGGTCATGCGGAAAGGCCAGGGAGTATCCCAAAGGCCCAGGCCTCCCTGATTTCAGGGAGAGGCTTGGAATTAGGAGGAGGCACCCAGCAGGGATTACAGGTTTCAAGAGCAGGGAGGGAGAAAACTTTTATATGCTTTCATTCAGGAGAAAAAAGTTACTTTTCTAGTAGGAGTATAGTCCTAATGCTTATCCCAAACTTTTTCCCCTTCTTCTTTTACCTCTTCCTAACATTACTGACTCCCAGTGAAAGTGTTAATCTATGTCTTTAATATCAGAATCTTCATCAATAAATGTACCAGGGGAAAAAAAAAAGAAAAAAAATTACCACCAATAAATGTACCAGGGACACTGGGCTGTGCTAGGTGTTTGGTGTGATCCACTTTTCAGACTTAAGTACTTCTCCTCAGAGCTGCCCCACTGTGGATGAGATCCTCTGGATGTGAACAAAGAGATATTTCACAAACCAGCATATATGTGGAACTGAGGCGGTTTTAATTAGGAGATATATACAGTGCATTTATATAGCATGAACAGGTATTGATGTGAGTATATACATTGGAAAAAGGATGATGGTGCTCTTTCACTCTACACTGTTAAAACTTAGAGGTTTTCTGACTCTTACAATGTGCTTAGACCTTGGCTTATTATTATTTTTTTATTAAAAGCTTTTTATTTACAAAACACATGAGTGATTTTTCTACATTGACCTTTGTAAAACTTTTTTTTTGTTCTAAGCTTTTCCCCTCCTTCCCCCCACCCCCCACCCCTACATGACAGGTAATCTAATACATGCTAAATATGATAAATTATATGACAAATCCAATATACGTATACATATCTATACAGTTATCTTGCTGCACAAGAAACATCAGATCTAGAAAGAGATAAGAAAAAAATAACCTAAGAAGGAAAACAAAATGCATGGAAATATTCACAGAAAGCATTAAAATGCTGTGTTGTGGTCCACACTCAGTTCCCACAGGCCTCTCTCTGGATGTATATGACTATCTTCATCGCTGAACAATAGGAACTTAGACCTTGGCTTATTCAGGCATTTGATTTTATCTCTGTGTGCATTCTGGGTTCAGGTAGTTACTTGTATTTCCTTATTTTGTTTATTGATAAAAGCATGATTGAATGAAGAATTTAAGTGCTCACTATATGCCAAGAATTATGCTGAGCACTGGGAATACAAATAGAAAAGACAGACCTTGCTCTTAAGAAATACATATATGTGTGTAAACACATATGCACATATAGTTAAATATACATATCATATAAACACAGAGGTATAACATATATTTATACAGACATGCCTATATGTAACATCTATATACATATATACATAGCCTGGAAAAATGATTACTGATGATGACACATGTATATTTATATATAGTTATATATGTATATATGTGCATATACTATATGTCTTTCTCATATAAAATGCTTTTTGACACAAAATATAGTATATGTGTCTTAGATTATCAACTCCAAGGATGTTAGAGCATAGGTATTGTAAGGGTTCACTTGACTTTGTTTTGGGCTTTGATGCTGATAACTAAGATTTCCTCTCACTTCTGGTCCATATCCCTTACTGATCTGATCTATCTATAAGCTTAGTAGGTAAGCCAAGCCCCACCATTGGGTCTTGCCCTAGTAGGGTCTTTCTAAGAAGTTTTTTAGGTGGGACAGAGATGGCTTTTGAGTTAAGGACTCCTTGCTTGTATGACATCTCAGCATTTTGGGGATCTTTCCATTTCTGGGCTGCCGCTAGCCAATGAGATTTAAAGTTGTTACCATTCCTTTGCTTTTATTTTTTAAATTTAAGTACTTTTAATCCTCATTTTGCATTCTTGGTTACTGTCTTTGAATCTGAGTTTTTTTGGGGTCACTTTGACTTATGACTATCTGCTTGAGTATTGAATTGCTGGTTTGTTTGTTTGTTTTTAATTAGGGCTGTGCATTCATTATGAAGGAAGATCTAGTATGGAAATATTGCCCTGCTCCCTCCTTATTGATGCATCTCAACTTCTCTTCTGTAACCTGGCCTTTGAGAGTTTCCAGGGGCACTGGGAGATTGTGATTTGCCCAATATCACAGCCAATATCTTTCAGAAATAGTTTTTTTAATTAGGTTTTTATTACTCCAAGGCCAGTCTTCTTTCCATCAGATGATGTGATCTCTTCACCCTTATCTTTGATTGGTGTTTATTTCTGGTCTTCCAACAATCTATTTGGTTGTGGGTCTCCTGCCTAGCTTAGAAATATTAGAGGATAACTGCTTGATGGTAGGGGTAATTTTGGCTTTATAATCCCAGTCTTTAGTAGCACTTAATAAATGTTTTCTCAAATATAAAAAAAACCCTCATTTCTAATGACCTCTTTTCTCAGCTATATATAGCTCCACCTTAGCTATGCATAGAGATTGCAAAATGTGTAATATCACCCAAATTTTTCCATTTTCATGTTTGTGAACTCTGACATTTCCTTGCTTTATCACAATCTGTTGTCAGTCTATTGCTTTCTCTTTTGAAACCCCAAACTTTGTATTTTTGTCTTTACCATAACCCTTTATTTCTTTCTCAGGCTATCACCCCTCATCTGATTATATTTTCCTCTCTTACCTATTCTGACTATTTGGTAAACCCTTCTATATTATTTTCTCTTGAGGTCCTTATCATCTTATATTATTGCTGATCTTGCCTTGCTAAACCCTAGTTTTGGATCTGCTGCCTTTGCATGTCCTCATGAGCTTCTGAATGGAGCTAGGGATAATTATAAAACCATGCTGACTGAGTGCACCATGAATTTATGTTACAAAATGTAAACTGGGCCCTCATTAAGGCAAAACACTTTCACACTTCTCTAATTGACTCACTATTACAGACCATAGTTGGGTTTCAAATTCATCCCTCCTCAAACCTACTATTGCTCTCTGCACTCTACTCCCTTAGCTGAGAACCTTGCCTCATATTTCACTGGAAAAAATTAAGGTCATTCAATGAGAGCTTCCTTTTCTTCTCTCTTCTTGAACTCATAACAATTAGGTACCTTCTGATACTATGCCCTTCACTCATCTCACATGAAGAGAAAACCCTTTTCCTTGACAAGACAAACCCCTTTCCATTCACAGGTGATGCTGTTCCATCCTGTCTTCTTCAGCACATCATCTCCTCCAAAATTAGCACATTCATTTATCTTCAATCTTTCCCTGACTATTCCCACATCTCCTCTATTTTCAAATAGTCTCTCCTGATATGTCCATCTTCAATAACTATCACCCCATATCTTTTCTCTTTTTTTGGACTACACTTGATAATTAATTAGTGTTTTTACTTCCTTTCCTCTTATTCTCAATTCTCACAGAGGTGTTGTAAGGATCAGATGAGATATTTTATGTCAAGTAGTATATGAATTGGTATGCAGCTAAGTGTTATAGTGGTAAATACAATACCTTTTGTTTAATAGAAGTAACATTTTAATGAAATAATTTATATTAGAACTGTTTAACATAGTATAATAATAATATGCAAACCTAATTTCCATTTGGAACTTATTTATTTGAATAAAGGTTTGCTCAACATCAGTCACACACAGTCTTAAATATAGTTCTGCCTCAAATCTTTTTTCCCCCTAAGGCAATTGGGGTTAAATGATTTGCCCAAGGTCACGCAACTAAGAAGTATTAAGTGTCTGAGGCCAAATTTGAACTCAGGTCCTCCTGACTTCAGGGCTGGTGCTCTATCCACTGCTACACCTACCTGCCCTTAATTTTCTCATCTACCAATTGAGGATGTTAGTTGGATAATTTCTAAAATACAATTTTAAATTTTGTAATGTTGTGAGCTTCATCTTAAAATGGAGAGTTTGCTAGGATTAAGGAGAACACCTACAACAGTGTGCATGTTGCAGTTGTTGCCACCTAGCTGCCCTGTCTCAAATCTTTTAATGTATTTTCATTTAAAAAAGGGCAAAATAAAAATTCTCATTCATACAAATATATAGTGGAAAATAGGACATTTTTATAAGCTCTTTTGTAGAGAGATGGAACTTAATTTTTTATTTTTAGTCATCTAACCAATTATGAAAAAATAGTTAAAAAAACTAAATATTTACCTTTCTAAAACATTGTGATAAATTTACTTAATGTTCAAATGTATACTGTTCATTTAAAAAAATGATTTATATATAAACCAGTTTGGTAAAGAAGGAATCACTTCAGATATGACTTCTTTATCTTTTACTATTGGTGTACCAACTACATTCCCATAGATATTCTATTGAAGAATGGGCTAGTGTTGCCAAGCAATTTTGAAAATTTATCAGAAGAATACCATCTTAAGTGGAGGATTGATTTAAATTGGAAAATAGCCTTAATGCTGCAATTAGAAACTTCAGAAAGTTTGTATCTGCAGAATATTTATGATAGCTTATAACAGTTTCAGGATGTATTGCAATGTCATTGACCGATGAGTATGGTCTACAAGCAGCCTGATATTTGTATAGGAAGAATGCAAATATTTATAACATCTTGATCACATGATTATACAGCTGATGATGTCCAATTTCAGGGTAACAGAGGGAAATGAGGGAACTTTTCTAATGCAGTGTGTTGGAACACAAATGACGGCATGTGGATATATCTATTGATCCATTGTTAGTCAGTTTGTACTCAAATGTTAAACCTTTGTGGCGGATGATTGGTTGATTCCACTTAAGTAGAAACACTTAGAGTTTTTGATGTAATTGCTACATGAAGACCAATATCATTCTATACATGATTATGACAATTTCACATTACTGCATAAATAAACTTAAAATGTTTCAGGTATGCTTGGTATCATAGAGGGAAGATATATTTGTTTTGTTGACGGATAATTTTTTTTTTGCTATTTAAGGCACTACTAAAGAATTTCTAATGTGAAGATCTTGGACCATTTTTGCAAGTGCCACCACTAAATAGGAGCCACTGATAGAAGATGATATAAAATAAATATGGATGGTAATGATTACATTTTGATAAATTTTATCTAACCCTCCTCTAGAGAAAGATTTATGTTTCCTATGATATTTCAATCCCTCTTTCCATTTGAAAATAAATGACACCATCAACTCCTTTGACAAAAAGGGGCTACACATGCATTCTCTTTAGAGCTTCACAAATACTCCATTAGAAATGAACTGCAGGCATTATTATCCAGCTTTTATAAATAACAAAATGGAGATAAAGAGAACTGAAATGATTCACCCAAGCTATACAGGTAACAAATTTCATTTGTAAGATTTAGACCTAGTTTTTCTGAGTCCAAGTAAAGCATTCTAAAGCAATATATTATGTCACACTGCCTGCTAAATATTGCTTGCCTTTTCCCCTCTTCCTTCCTCCTTCCCTCCCTCCACTTATTCCACTAAATAACTGAGTGCACAAAACAAATAAATTGGAATATCTTAGTCAGAGATATAAAAACTCATAATTTCAGCAGTAAAAGCGAGACATTTGAAAATCAGTGGATTTTGATATTGTACATGGATATCTCTTCAATCACTCTATGTTTTGATTGTCCTTTGTTCTTGAAGAGGTGATCATCAGGGAGATGATGCCATATGCAAGTGAATTGGACTTAAGTGAGGGTGGATGTTCAGAGTCACCAGCCTCACTTTCTCCTCCAGAGCCTTCTGGGCCTAGTGGCCAGATATAGATCAAAATGTCTGGAAGTGATGTTTTTTTCCAATCACTCTGTAGGTAATGTCCAATTACAATATATTTGTAAAGTGCTTAGCATAGTATCCAACCCATGGTAGTTGCTTAATAAAGACTTATTTCCCTCCTTCTTACCATATGACATTATTGCTTATATTTCATTCTCCTCTTCATGCTTCTAGTCATTGCATCATAGTTATTAACTGGCAGGTGGCCTTTTTGTTACCCTCAGGCTGTGGGCCAGAACTTTTCAGTCTTTCTTATAATTCAAATTCCAAGATGAATGCATATAAGTCTTTATGTAAACTTTCCAGGACCTTAGCAAGATCAACTGAAAATAAATCACCCAAAGAAAGTGGTGTTACTATAAAGGTTTAAAAATTAAATAACACAGTACAGCCTCAGCCTGCATGTCTGGTTTTAGTTTCTTGGTCTTAAAGTCCCTCTGGTTTGTATCTTATAGGCCAGTCCTGTTTTGGAGAAACATTGTTTCATACATTGTCAGATTGATCCTTCTCAAGAACAGAGAAAATACTAATTCTTCACATAATTATGCCTAGTTGCAAATAGGCAAGAAAACTACCAGCCAGTTAACAAACTAAATACTTAGTATGTATAAGGTACCCTGTGAAATACTGGAGATACAAAGGATGGCAAAATTAATGTCATTTGTCTTCAAGGAGCTTGCATTCTTTTTTTTTATATCTATGCTTTATTTTTATTTTTTCTAATAATAGTTTTTTATTTTTCAAAATCTAGGCAAAGATAATTTTCAACATTCACCCTTGCAAAATTTTCTGTTCCAAAATTTTCTCCCTTCTTCCTCCTCTAATCCCTTTCCCAGACAGTAAGTTATCTAATGTAGGTTAAATGTGCAGTTCTTCTAAACCTATTTCCACATTTACCATGCTGTGCAAGAAAAATCAGATCAAAAAGGAAAAACAAATGAGAAAAAAACAAACAAACAACAATAACAACAAAAAAGTGAAAATACTATGCTGTAATCCACATGTAGTCTATAGTCCTCTGTCTGGATTTGAATGACTCTCTCCATCATAAGTCTATTGAAATTGCTTTGAATCACTTCATTGTTTAAAGGAGCCACGTCCATCAGAGTTGATCATCACATAATCTTGTTGTTGCTGTGTACAATGTTCTCTCGGTTCTACTCACTTCACTTAGTATCAGTTCATATAAGTCTTTTCCAGGCTTTTATGAAATCATTTGAGTGATGAGATTCTGCTTATTATTTCTTATAGAGCAATAATATTCCATAACATTCATATATCATAACTTATTCAGCCATTCCAGTTCCTTGCCACTACAAAAAGGGCTGCTACAAACATTTTTGCATATTGGGTTCTTTCCCCCCTTTTTAGGATCTCTTTGGAATACAAACCCAGCAGAGACACTGCTAGATCAAAGAGTATGCACAGTTTGAACTTGGGCATAGTTCCAAATTGCTCTCCAGAATGGTTGAATCAATTCAGAAACCCATCAACAATGTATTAGTGGCTCAGTTTCCCCACATCCTATCCAACATTTATCGTTATCTTTTCCTATCATCTTAGTGAAGCTGAGAGGTATGAAGTGGTACCTTAGTGTTGTCTTAATTTGCATTTCTCTAATTTAGAGCATTTTTATATGAGTAGAAATGGCTTTAATTTCTTCATCTCAAAATTGTCTGTTCAAGGAGCTTAATGGGGGATACAAGATGTAAGTGCAAAAGATTTGGAATAGCTTTTGTAGTGAGCGACTTAGTGAATTGATTAGGGAATTGTAAAAAAAAAATTGCCTTGCTTGTGAACAAGCAAGTTGAGATTTTATTACATGAATTTGTAGTGGTCCCAGTCATCAGGATTTCTATATATTTTTTTCTAGCTCCATTTGAAAGTATATGAACAGAAGTGAATGAAGTAGTTGGTGAGAGAAATACAAAGTTGGTTTTTGACAAAACATGATATAAAAGAGAACAAATAGGAAAAGGTTTAACGTGTAAAGAAAGGATAGTATAGAATTATTCTGGTTCATCAAGGGTCAAGATAAGGAAAGGAGTTGTAGTCAAAGTAAGGATAATGGGATGGAAAAGAACTGAGGAATGTAATCAGAATTTTGCTGGTGCTACTTTTGGCTTATGAGAGCTAATAGTTAAATTTTCAATGTGAATGAAATAATGGATATAAATTACTTTGCAAATTTTAAAGAAACACCTCAACAATTTGCAAAGACTATGAATCAGGTTTTGATTTATTGATTTTTGATTGTCTAGATTTAAGAAAGTGATGTAGAAATGCATATTAAAATAAAACATGAATGTATTTTTCCCCTTGGAGAGCTGATTATTAAACATTTACCAATAGATTGCTGGGTGCAAGGATTAGATTTCACAGACCAGGATTAGGGGTTATAAAACATAGAGAAAAATGAATAAAAGATTATAATTGAATAAAGGAAATTAGAAATTATATGCATGTCAGTAGTACTGAAAAACACATATTAAAGAATTGCCAAAAATAAAAAAGAAGAATTTGTAGAATTTGCTGTTGTAGAATTTTTACATTTTTGAACCATACTGTGACAATCTGCTGCTTGCTCTATTTTTTGATTTGGGAACTGGTGAGTGTGAGAACTTTTACTTCTGTAAACTTTCTTTTAAAAGGCTTGATTTACTTTTAGGAGGTAAAGTTGGGTGGAATTGTAAACAAAAGGATACTTGGGATAGAGTGTGGGAGATGCAGGAAGAAAAGGAGGTGTAGAATGTAAATCTGGAGAGCTGACCTGACTGACCCATACCTTCAGTAGTTTAGATTTTGGGCTGTAGTTTTCCAAGTGTAAACTTTTCCATTTGGATCCTGATCCTGGGAAAGAGACATTTTTGTCTTAGTCCTTCTCAGATGGCCTTATTTCTCTGGACTTGGAGAGCCATTCTTTCTATTCACAGAGAGGTTTGCCTATCAGCTGATGTACAATTTTCCAAATGGCTACAATGAAGAAACAATTCAAAGTTATTTTTTTGGGAAATTTTTCTCTTTCCCACCACGTACTGTAAGGTCATATTTCTTCAAGTTTCCATTTCTTTGATTAGTATTTACAAGCACTCACTAGATACTTACTAGCTATGTGATCTCGAGAATGTCACTTAACAGCTCTCAGCACAGAATTTGGTATATAATAGGCACTTAATAAATGTAGATTGAATTGAAAATTGGAACCTCTCTTAGTTTCCTCTTCTGTAAAATGGGAATGATAATAGCACTACCTCATAGAGTTGCCTATTTATTAAGTGCTTTCTATGTTCTAGGCATCACATTAAGTGCTGTGAGTTAAAATATAAATAGAAAGAATGACATTCTCTGCCCTTAAAGAATTTTCATTCTAATGAGGGAAGAGAAAACATAGAAAGTGGAATGGGAATGGGAGAGATGAAGATACTTTTTGAGAGGGGATGGGAGAAAAAGTCTGGAATTCTAGCCTTGAAAGGACTGACATGTCTGGTCTGGGCACCCTCTTTAAATGGAGGTCCTGGAAGGCACCATCCAATTAGAAGAAGAGGCTTCAGAAGAGAGCACTTCCAATATGTGAATTCTGGGGCTGGTGTGAGCTTTGAACAGTTTCTAGGGGCATGGTAGAAAAAGTCCCAAGTGGAGGAATGAGAGGAATTCACTTCTGCCAGAGACCAAATCAAGGGAAAATGGTGAGATATTTAGAATAATTTAGTGAACATTTATTGAATGCCTACTATGTGCTAGGGATGCAAAGGCAAAACATGAAACAAGTCATGTCTTTAAGGATCTTATATCAATTATTGCAGTGCCTGATACATAGTAGGTGCTTAATAAATGCTTATTGACTGACATTCTACTGGACAGATGTAGGATTCCTCCCACTAATGGCTCAGGGGGAAGAATATTGGATCTAGAGTCAAAAAAGTTCTTTACTATTTGTAGGCTTAGGGCAAATCATTTACTTCTGAACCTCAGTTTCTTCATCTAAATCTTCATGAAGATTTTGGATGAGATAACCTTTGAGGACCTTTCCCAACCTGAATGGATTATTTTAAGGATTTATTAGACATATCTATGATTTGCAAGGAGAGTTATGGCTAGGTGAGGGCATCTATAGTGTGGATGGGTCAGAAAGCTTCATCTCTCTGAGTCCAAATCTGACTTCAGTTATGTGACACTGGGTAAGTTACTTTACCCTATTTGCCTCAGTTTCCCTCGTATGAAAAATATACTAGACAAATAAATAGCAAACTATTTCAGTATCTTCACCAAGAAAACCCTGAATGGGGTCACAAAGAGTAAGACTTGACTGAAATGACTGAACAATAACAATAAAGCCCCATGATTAGGATGATTCAAACTCTGCAACTCACTTGCAATGTCTGCCAGGCTGATCAGGAAGGCTCCCGCTGCTGTGAATCCAAGCAGTCAAAATTGCTATGGAGTACAAAAGCTACTGGAATTGCTGATATGATGAAGCATCACTAGGAATTATATCATAACCAAAGGATAATCACGCTGCGGACATGAGTGCTTGGGTGTGTGAACCAGCATCTAGTGCTAACTTAAAAAAAAAAAAAAGAAAAAAAAACTAACTTCTCCTCTTGGGATCCTTTTAGGGACCTCCCACCTTAACAGGCTGTTGAATTTTTCTTTGGCAAATGATGTCAATCAGGAAGTCAACAATCCTTGTAGGATAACCCCAGACCAGCATCCTCCTTTTCACATACATTCTCTTCGTGCCATGCCTTAAAAGAGAGATGTCCTAGTGATAGGTGAGGTATGATACTTCGAGGATCTCAGCTTCACATGAAGTTTGAGTTGATACTTTGAATCAATCAGGTGAAAAGAGTTTTTATTTTTTCTTGAATGGACTACAGCCCACTTAGAATTGCCAGGCAGGGGAGAGGAAAGTGTTGAGGGAATTCTTAAAGAAAAAATGGAAGGTTATCTAATTTACTCCAAACAGTCAGAAAACTCAAAGACAGACACACAATCTCAGTGGTTTAAAAAAAGTCACAAGCCTGAGCTGTTTCTGTGGCACCAGGAGTAGTTGTTGTAATCTATGATTAAGTTCATTTGAGCCTACAGTTAGCTGTCCTTGTGCTTGGCAACCAGCCACCATTGAAGGACAGATGGGGAATAAACACCATTAGGGTTTTGATAAGTGTTTGTTTTCTTTTGGCATTAGGACTAAGAAAAATAAAGTGGGGAGGGTATCAAACCTTAGAATAAGCCTTTAAAAGGTTTCTCTTTTGATTATTTTATGACTATCTATTTATAACAGCAACGAGTCAGGACAGAGAAGACTTCAAGAGACCCTTGGACACATTTTGCCAAAAACTAACATTTAAGTACTTTTTTTTAGTGGGTAAGAAACATTACCTTTTATTATGTCTTAAACCAGTGAGAGGAAGTTGTGTATATAAACCAAAGTGTTTCTGTGGCCTGTTGTCTTTTTTTCCTAATCCCTGGATGGGGATCACCAAGGAGTGATGCTCTGGATAACTTTCTCTGTCTGGACAAAGTTTTCATGAAAGGAAAGAGATCTTAGCATGGATCATTAGGGATGATTCACAATCACTTTTTTTTAACATACATTTTACATGCTGTTATTCTTCTTGCTTGTCTCTTTGCTATAGTGGGAATCCAAGTTTGTTAGGCTAATTTATTAAACCTCTGATACATGCTAAACTCTGGGGAGGGGGGAGAGAAAGAAGATAAAGCGATATAAAACATGGTCTTTGTCCTTGAGGACTTTATAATTTAGTTGGGGAGGCAAGACTAACACATCTGAAATAGAGAACAACATAATGTAATTTAGAGCCAAATTTTGTGGAATAGATTTGATCCCTAAAGTCCTTTCTAGGTATAGATCTATGATCTTGAGACTTTAATAATAATAATGTCAGGTAACATTTGTATAGCACCTACTATGAGCCTTGCACTTTGCTAAGCACTGTATAATTATTATCTTATTTGATCCTCACAATAACCTTGGGAGGTATGTGGATATTAATATCCATATTTTACAGATGAGGGAACTTCAGCAGACAGAGGTTAGGTGACTTGCCCAGGATCACACAGTTCATAAATGTCTGAGATTGGATTTGATGTGGATTTCTGCTGAGTTTAGGCTTAACACTCTAACCACTGCACTACAAGCTGTCTTTTAAGTTTCTACTTTCCATACATGACAGCTGCAAAAGAAGGAAAACACAGAATCTCTGTCATTGTAGAACCTTTACCTCCTTGAATCTTAGTTCCCTCTTTTAAAAAATGGGAGCAATAAGACTTAAATAAGCTACTTCATAGTACAGTTGTAAGGAAAATGATTAAAATAAAGTCACTCACGAATATGACTTATTATTTGAGGGGCTTGTAATTTAATTAATAGCTGGCAGTGACTTTAGAGGTCATGAAGTCCAAATGCATCAAGACCCCTGATGTCCATTTTTGCAAATGAGGATACCAAGGATATTAATTGACCTGCTCAGCTAATAAGTGTCAGAGGCGACATTCAAACCCAAATCTTTTCCAAATTGAGCCCTCCTTCCATTCTAAAGTATTGCCCATCAGATTGGAGTCAAGGCAATCAGGGATTCCAGTGGTTGGGACAGAGGTAGATCATGTCCTGGAGCTCATTAGTCTTGCTGGTGCATGAAAATGGGCCTGCTTTCTTTGTGGTGGGAACACTGTTGGATGGGATTATTAATAATAATTGGCCCTAATGTTCCAGGGCTCAGTATAGTTCATCAATGGCCATACAAAAGGGCAACAATAAATTGAGTTCTCCAGGGTACATCAAAGTTGAGTTGTTTTGCCTCCTCCCTTTTCTTCAAACTCATCGTTGAAAGGGCCTGATTTGTTGCAGACTCTTGTATACAGATTGACTTGGCAGCTATGACTTCTTATGGATGCATGGAGGAGGGGAATAGTTATTGCATGACTCCACCTACGTTGGTTTGCTTCCAGACTAAAGATGCTTCCAACACAGCTGTGAGGAAGATTAGGGAGTGTGATAGGGAACGTAATTGAAAGGAGTGGGGAACAAAAGTTAGGCTCTGGGCCTCTCACTCAGAGACTATTTCAGTGGACCACATACAATAGTTTTTTGGAGGAAACAAAGATGACCACTCATTAAAAGAAAAATAAAAGGCCCCACTATTTCCCACCGGCCATCCAGGAAACACAAAATCAACCAGGATTGGAGTTCCATAGTTCAGTCTTTCCTTCCATCTGCAACAGCATTTCATGCCAGTTGGATTACTTATATGGGGTAAGGGATCAATTAAAGGAAAACCACAGTAGAGAGCATATTTAAGAACAAAATTCTTTCTTCTTTGCTGTTTTTGTCCCTTTGGTTCTTTCCTTCACTTTGGTTTCTGGTTGCTTTAGAAAAATAAAACAAACAAACAACTTTGAGCTTCTTATTGAGCTTATAGCCCTTCTGAGTTGAAGGAACACTAGACCAAGGAAAGAGCTTGTTCTGGGGTTAGAGAAAAAGTTGAAAAGTCCATTTTCTATCTTAAAGTCAGTTCTGAGAATTAGATCAATACTTAGTCAAGAGTCTGGAATTCATGTCATATGAATAAAGGTTGAAGGAACAGGGCATGTTTGAAAGCTCAGGAGGAAACCTAAGAGCTATTCTTAAGTCTTAAAAAGATCATCATGTGGTCAAGGAATTAGATTTGTGCTTTTTGGCCCTAGAGCATAAGTGGAGAAAAATGAGTGGAAATTATTGTTGTTGAGTTGTTTCAGTTATGTACAAGTCTCTGTTGTTCTGTTTGAGGTTTTCGGGGTAAAGATACTGGAGTGGTTTGCCATTTCCTTCTTTTAGTTTATTTTACTGATGAGGAAACTGAGACAAAACAAGGTTAAATGACTTGCCCAGGGTCACAGCTAGTACAAGTTACATAGAGCTAAATTTAGGTTCGATATGGGGGGGGAGGGAGGAGAGTCAATTCAATTCAAGAAGACCTTATTAAATATTATTACCTGTGATAGGCAATACAAAGAAAAAACCCAAATCATCCATGATCCCAAGATGGTTACAGGATGATAGAATTAGAATTGAAGGGACCTCCCTAGACCATCTAGTATCATGTCTCCATTTTAGTGACAAGGAGGAAACTGAGGTTCATATAAAAGGTATCTAGATAAAAATTACACAAGTACTCAGGGTCTTCTCACTTTACATTCAATTCTCCTTCTGTGGCATATTCCTGTGAGAAGTTTTCCTCTTACTGATATCTTCAAACAAAGATTGGATGATAACTTGTTACTTGGAATTAGAATTCTTATTTGTTAACAAGTTGAGCAAGATCACTGATGTCTTTTCCAACTTTTAATTTTTTTAAATTCTGTGACTGAGGAAGAAAAAGAACTTTGCTTAGTTTTTCTTTTGGTCTATTGTCATCTGAAACAATTTAAATTCACTTCTTGTTCTATGAAGATGTTGGAGAAATAATTTTCACTATATTTAGTCTAATCTCTATAAGGAAATAGCTCTGTGACTGGGATGATCATTTTGCATCACTGGACCTCACTTTGCTGATTTATACCATAACAGGGCTGGACTCCAAGGTTTCTTCCACTGACAAAATTTGATGAATAAATCCAATTATACTTTGCAAAAATACATATTAATCTCTTTGAGGTTAAAGGCAGCATGGTATATATAGTATAAAGTTAATAAACACATGGCTGGAAGATTCTGTACAACCCACAACACTACTGAGTACATCAGCAATCAGATTAAAATGTAATTGGGAAATATTTAACAAAATAAATAAAAATGCAACAAAACATATTATTACACTTTAAAACTAAGTCAATAGGGATCTTTATATATAGATTAGTGGTTCTGTTTCAATTTGATTTTGACAGCACTGGTCTATGGGATAAGAGCACTGGTTTGCAGGTCAAAAGACAACTTCAAGTCCAGTTTCCCCTACCGATTATCTTTGGCTAAGGTTATACGATTATAGATTTAGAGATGAAAGGGACCTTAGAGGTCATCTAATTCCATTGCTTTCTTTTAAAATAAACTGAGGCCCAAAGAGGTGGTAAGTAGAACTTGTATCCAAGTCTTTGATTCCAAAACCAGCATATTTTCCATTGTATAATTGTACATGCCATCCAACTATAAAATCCTATGATGTGTGGTATGCTGGAAAAAGGGCTGGATTATGATATATTGCTTAATAGATTTTCAGACACAACCTATTTTCTTATCAATGTCTTAGCAATGTTTTTCAATGGGGGTATTTATTGGAACTAATTCTACTCCTTAGGTACTTTCTTCCTTTCTTATCTCTTATTTGATTCTTTTCATATCTTGTTGTGTATTTCAATATTATGGATAAAGTTTCCTGTATATCTGCAATGTCATTGCATTTAGGTTAAGTGAAAGAAAATAGAGCAGAATTTTAGACACCAAATTTATTAGTAGATGAGAAGGTGGAATATCTAACGGTTCATTTTTAATCAACTTATTAGATGGTAAACTTCCCAGATTTTGCATTTTTTTTTGTTTTTTATCCTGGGAAGATGAAAATATTTCTGCCACACCTTAGTTTGTTTCTTTCCTCCTCTCCTGCCCTCCCCCTCATTAAAGTATAATAAAACTTCTTTTTTTTTATTAAAAAAAAATCCTAAAGCTTAAAGATTTGCAATGGGCAGGCTTTTCGAAAGCCATGATAAGTAACTATGAAAGATCATACTAGGGCTAAGAAAAAGGATGCAAAAAAGAACCCATCTTTTAAAAATGAATGTTCAGCCAATCCTGGTCCCTAACATATATATAATCCTTGGTATTACAGGAGACTGAGACTAGTAATCACATTGTGGAGCTCAGGAGTTCTGAGTTTAGCTATAAGGTAAAGCTGATCAGTTGTCCTCACAAATTTGAGCACCAATGTGAGGAGGCCTAAAGTACATGGGGCCACTGTCCTGCCTAAGAAAAGGTAATCTGGATCAGGCCAGAAACAGATCAAAACTTCCATGCCTAATAGATAAGTGGTGGGGTCAGGCTCATAACTGGCCACTATGCTTTTAGCTTAGTTGAGACAAGGAATATTAGTCTCATAAAAAAAATAAAATGAGTATCCAGGATGAAGCTATTTGGTGCACATTTAACAATTTTATTATCTGCCTTCTTTCTTAAATACCCTATTCAAAATTCTCTCTCAAAAATCACTAGTTGGTAAACACAGAAGTTTTTTTTTTTAGTGATTTGTTATTTTTACTTTACTATTTACTTTACTTTACTATTTATTTTACTATTAGCCATGAGACTTCTGGAAGGCTGGGGCCAAAATCACGTTAATTTTTGTATCCTTCTCAGAATATGGTATGTGATGCTTGTTTGTCCTTTGCTCTCAAAGAGGACCAATGGGGATATTTTGACTTGGATTTAAGTGAGGTACTCTCTTCTCCAGAGTCATCAGTTTCCAGTGGGAAGAAAAAAGTCAAGATGACTGGTGATGGTCCAGTGTGTGATGCTTATTGAATGAATGGAATGAATGAATGTAATCTTGTCTCTAAAATTTATTGTTGGGTGACTCATTTTAGATCATACTGATTTGTTGTCTTGTCTTGTTATGTTTCATATCTTGTGATATTTCTATTCTCAGCAAAATCATTAAGTCTGTTATGGAAATAACACTTCATTTGTATTAAAGTAACCAGTATACTGCTAGGTAGATGCAAAGGGCTTATAATGTTCAAATAAAAAGAAGGTAGAAAGAGGAATCCTGTGATTAACTTACAATATGATCTTGTAAGACATTCCTCTTTTGATGGTTTCTAATTAAGAAATCAGGATAGCATAAGAAAACATCTGAAGACATTCTCTGGGGATTTCTGATCAAGGAGGTTTTTTATAAATAAAGAAATAAACTGAGGAGTAGTTTATCAAGGCTGAATATAACATACTTTCTAAAATCTTCCTTTAAACCTTTAAAAGGGGAGAAACTTCAATGATCATTTTGGTTTTTTTAATTTAAAAAATATTGATATTTTTAAAAGATTGGCTTTATTTCCAATATATCCTCCCCCATTCTCTATTCAGTGAGCCTTCCCTTGAAACAAAAAATAAAAAAAAACTTACTAAAATTGAGTTAATCAAATTTAATATGTCCAAGAAATAGCTGATGATTCAAGACAGGAGGTTAGAAGAGAGGTTAAGCCTATGCATTTTATATATGTATCGTCATATGTGTATATATGTGTGCTAAATTCACTTTTCCTGAACAATTTTTTTTCTTTTTTATTTCAAGAAATGTTCCATTGAGTAGAGGTGAGGGAAGGATATATTTGGGAATAAAGGCAATGTAAAAAAGAAAACGTTGATATTTTTAATGCATATAAACACATACTGGGGGCAGCAGGGTGGTATAGGGGGTATAGCACTGGGTTTGGAATAAGGAAGACTCATCACCCTGAATTCAAATATGGCTTCAGATGCTTACTAGATGGATAATTCTGGGCAAGACTATTTGGCTTATCCTCTTCATCTGTAAAATTAAGATGGAAAAGGATATGGTAAACTACTTCAGTATCTTCGCCAAAAACACCCTAATTGGGGTCATGAAGAGTCAGACTTGACTAAAAATGACTCAACATCAACAACATACACATATATACAGAGACATATGTATATATGTATGAATCATCCTAGTAGAAATGATAAATGAGCCCATGGAATCTGGTGAGATTGCCTAGAGAGACAGTATAAAGGGAGCAGTGAAGAGGGTATATATATCTGGGGGGACACATAGTTATTAGGCATGTTAACTGAGAAAGAGTAGCCATCCAGGTGGGGGACATAAGAGAACACTTCTAAATCTTTCAGGGAAGTCAAGAAGGATGAGGACTGAGAAAAGCCTTGCTTATTGGTAACCAAGGAGAGAGAATTATGATGCATTTTAAAGTGCATAAGACTGCATAGAATTAAGAAGAAAATGAAAAGGAGGCATCAATTGTGGATAGCCTTCTCAAGAAGTTTAGTAACAAATTGATGTGGTGATAGAGGATGATAACTAGAGGGAAGGGCAAATCAAATAAGGGTTTTTTGAGATGGGGGAGACATGAACATGTTTGTAGGTATTCAGTACTTAGAGATTAAAGACTGATGAGAGAGTGGGATAATAGAAGGGATACTGATGGAGAAGAGAGGATGATGGAATGGGATCACTTGTGCATGTTAAGTGTTTTGCTTTGGCAAGGAGGAAGCCTGGCTTTTCATGTGAGACCACACTGAAGGAGGAAATAGTCAGAAGGCATCTGAGTAATGTGAGATGGAGAAGGGAGAGTAGAGAAAGTTCTCAACAAATGCCCTCAATTTTTAAACTCAGATATGAGTGAAGGTTCTTAGGTGAGATTTTGAGGGGAAAGGGAAGTGTGTGATATTCGAAGAGGTGTGGGAAGTTTTGGAAAGGTGGTTGTGATCAATGGGATGGTAAATTGGGTGGGGATAAAAAGAAGTGTAAAATTACTGAACATTCACTCTTTGGTTCATATTGCATATTTTCCCCCTGGTTTTACTTAGCTTTGCATCAATTCATATAGACATTTTCATCTTCCTCTGAATTCTTCATATTCCTGGTTTCTTTTGACATGATAATACCCCATTTATACTGATGTATCATATTCTACTTAGGCCTTCTTCAGTCACTGGGCTTCTTTACATTTTTTTTAGTTCTTTGTTATTACGAAAAGTATTGTTTTTATTTTGTTATATATATGAACTTTCTGTGTCAATCTAGCAGTGGGATCTCTAGAGCAAAACACATAGGCATTTTAGTCATTTTGCTAGCATAATTCCAAATGTTTTCTATGATGACTGAATTGATTTATAGCTTGTCATGTTTTTTTTTTTCTGAAAGAGAGTTGGTTACAAAAACAAGGAGCCCTAATCCATCAGAGTTCCACAAAGCTGTAGCTACCAGTCTTTTGAAGGAGATGGATTAAAAGGCATTTACTAAATTATTCAGACATTTATGTTCACCAATTAAGTCCTAGAACATAATCTATTTGCCAAGAATGAAAGGTAAATCTTCAAGGACGTTGCATAATATTCAAATAATAACTTTAGAAAGCACAGAAGATGACACATTTTAAGAATAAGGGCCCAGGTGTTGTCATATTGAAGCTAGACCCAGGTGGCTTGTATAATGAGATCATAGCCAGTAGTGGAAAAAGCATTTCCAGGGCTGCTTAGCCTACCAGTAAATCAAGGTTTCAAGAATAAATTACTTCCATTCCCTCCACTAGTTATAATACATACTAAAAGAAAAATACAACTGGGAAAAATCAATGATCAGTTTACAGAATTAGACAGTTGAGGCTGCATGTACTTTTCAAGATGCAGCCACTGGCTTTACATCTACAGATGAGTGTCTCAACTCTCTTAATTCCCCTGTGATCGTGTCCTAGTAAAGTTTTAAGGCTGAGTGATTAATTAGCTCCTTCATAAATCACATTTGGAACCAGATTCTTGAGTACGTAGTAACTGAAGGAAGAAGAGGATTCCAATTTTTGTTACGGTGACCATGTCAGTAGAGAAAGAAGCTTAGGAAGATACTTGCTAAAGTTGGCAGCACTCTGAAGGGATCAATGAAATTGATTAGTGCAATTCACATTTACAAAGGGCCAAATGAGAGGAGACTAAGATCTTAAATCAGGAAATCAATAGTACAAATCAAGTTTCAGAAAGTCTGGCTCTTGGAAATTAGAAGGTCATACGAATTTGAAATGAGGATCCAAAAAAAAAAAAAGGAAAAAGAAAGAAAAGACCAATAATAACAGGAATTGGGGTGAGGACTATGAGCAATTAAACTAGTTAAAACTACAGAAGAGGAGTGTCCTAGGGACACAAGTATCTCAGGGTCAGAGAATCATCTATATATCACCACCTAAAAACACCTGTTCTCTTTGTTAGTATGTCCTGTTTTTATTATTTTTTTTCCTGATTGCTTAAGCTACCACAAAGCTACCAGTCATCTGCAGCTGAGGCAACAAGGCTGGGTGGTCTAGGAAGTGAAAATTTGAAGACCTGGATTCTAATCCTTCCTCTGACCCTGACTTGCTCTTTGCTCTTAGATTAGATGTAATGCATCAGATTTTCCATTTTCTGTTTTCTCAGAGGGTAATATTTACAAATCATTTGCTATCTCTAAGACTCAGTTTCCCCATCTATAAAGTAAGTGGGTTGGACCAGATCATGTCTAAAGTTCTTAACTTTTTGATTTTCTATGGTTTGTTCATACCTGTGTGTAATAGAAGGAAGAGTTGCTATAGTCCTTTGCCAGGTAAACTGGTTTAGTTCTTTGCCCTTAAGGTTATTGAAACCATCCTTGAAACTTAATTGATTCAGAATATTAAAGTCTTAGGCCACTGGTATCTTGTTCATCTTAACCAAGTACCAAAAGTCATAAGGAACCTCATCTCTTTCCTCATGCTTGTTACCCTTCTGTTTATACATTTCAATGAGCTCCCTGCTGCCTCCTAATTTTTTTTTTTTTTGGTAATATGGCATTTATTTTTGTAATCACTTAATTTACACAACTTGGCATTGAGTTTTTAAGATTTTTAAACATATTCTTTAAATCATAAATCTGTACTGTTATCCTATTAAACACTAAACATATTTTTTGGTAAATCACTCATTTTTCCAAGTCTTGTCTTGATTGTTGCATATAAGTTTTCACTCATATTTATATAAAGCAAGTTCATTTGCTTTTCAATAACATTTATTCCCATCTCTGATAAATTTTTTAACCTTCTCTGGTTTATTTCATGCTTAAGATCAAGTTGTAGTATTGTCTTCATTTTGGAGATTTACATTGCATTTTTGTAAATTCCAAAACAATTCTAGGCAAATCCAGAATCTCCTTAGAAACACACATATATGACCATTTCTTTTTTTTGTTCCTTATTTTTTATTATTATTTTATTAAAGCTTTTAATTTGCAAAACATATGCATAAGTAATTTTTCAACACCGACCCTTGCAAAGCTTTCTGTTACAGATTTTTCCTCCCTTCCCCCCACCCCCTCCCCTAGATGGCAGGGAGTCTAATACATGTTAATTATGTTAAAATATATGGCAAGTCAAATATATGTATACATATTTATGCAGTTATCTTGCTGTACAAGAAAAATTGGATCTACAAGAAAAAAAAATCTGAGAAGGAAAACAAAATGCAAACAAACATCAATAGAGAGTGTGAAAATGCTATATTGTGTTCTACACTCAGATCCCACAGGCCTCTCTCCCTGGGTGTATATGGCTTTCTTCATCACTGAACAATTGGAACTGACATATGACCATTTCTTCTAAAAAAATGAGATTATCTCAAAATTATTGCTTGTCTTAAGAACTCTTCTATGAAATACTTGAATGTAACAATTTCTACAATTAATGTTTGTATTCACTTGGCCCCTGCTTCTTAACAGAGTATTTTTAATAGTATTTATTTTTCTAATACATGCAACGCTAGTTTTCAACATTCACCTTTGCAAAACCTTATGTTCAAAATTTTTCTTTTTCTCCTCCCCCTGCCTCCTAATTTCAAACTCATTTTCAAGACTTTCCATAATCTTGTGCGGCCTTATTTCTCACCTTATTTCATATAACTCATATACCAACAAAAAGAGACAACTCTCTGCCCCCTAACCATGCTCTATGCTTTTCCTCCTTCCTTGTCTTTGCTCAGGCAGATAACCTGGACTATCTTTTCTTCCTCTCTTCATCTATTAAACTCCCAACTTTTGAAGACTAATTCAAATAGGACTTTCTCTAAGAATTTTTACCTGGTTGGTAAGGAGACTTCACATAGCATCTTGCTTTTTAACTTTCTAAAACACTTATGCTATTGCTTAGAGTATTATAACTATTTTATTACTCCATTTTCCTGTACATTATAAATTCATTAGGGACAAAGAATCTCCTCATCAGCTTTTCTCTGTGTACTATGAAGGTTCCTTATGGCTTTGGCATTTGGTGAAAATGAACAACACATTAATGGCCAACGATTTTGGGATCCTGAACCAATTAAATCTCAAGAATGGTTTCAATACTTTTAAGGACAAAGAACTAACCCAGTTCACCTGGAGAAAGACTATAGCAACCCTTCCTTCTACTACATATGGGTATTAATAATGTTTGTTGATTGACAAAAAATCCAATTATTGGAGATTCTCTATCTGGCATGCTGTTGGGATCCTCTATGAGCAAGCACTTCTGTATATTCTGTATATACTTTTTGTATATATTGTATAATATATGTGACCTCTATATATTGTGACCTTGAGTTATGGGAAGATCTGGTAGTACTTTCTGATTTATCAAAGAAGTATTAAACTGTGCTCAATATAACTTGACTGTTTCTGAAATATATGATTCTGTTGCTATATATTTTTCATATTCATATTTTCATTTCTTCCTTCTTATCTCATTCTTTTGGTATTAACTGCTTCAGTTTCTTCATTTGTAAAATAGGCACAAAATAGCACCCACCTCTCAGGGTTGTTGTAAGAATAAAATGAGATAGTATTTATAAAGTGCATGAAACATTGTGTGTATATATATATATATATATATACATATATATATATATATATATATATATATACTAGCTACTATTATCTGATACTCCACTTTCTTTCCTCTAAATCTGTTCTAAACCCTCTGCAAAAAAGCTGCCAATCTCATCATTCAATTGAAACTAGTACTTCCAAAGTCATTGCCAAAGATAATGGGTTTTTCTCAGTTCTCATCTTTCTTGAGCTCTGCAACATCTGGTGCTGAACACCTTATTTTCGTTAGTCTGACCTCTTGGGGCTTTCCCCACACCTAGTTTCCTCTAGTTTCTCCTACTTGTCTGACTCTCCCTTACAGTCTCTTCTGCTGGATATTTGCCATGTCACACCCAGTAACTGTGGGTGTACCTTTAGGCTCTATCTTGGGAATTATCTTTTTTTCTCTCTTCTCTGTCACTTGGTGATCTCATCAACTCCCATGGGCTCAATTATCATCACTAGGCAGATTTTTCTCAGACCCATATACCAGTTCTAGTCTTTCTCCTGAGCTCATCCCACTGAATTTGGAGCTGTACATTCAATTATCATCTGAAACTCAACAAGAAAATATCTCTTTACTCCTAAATCAAAACACTTCCTAACTTCTCTGTTACTGTCAGTTCTTCCATTTACTCATGTTCAGATTCTCACTCTCAATCCAAATATTCAATAAGTTGTAAAGTCTTATTCTTCTTTCCTACAACATCTCTTAGCTAAATCACCTTCTGTTTACTAACACTGACACCACCCTACTTCAGCTACTCATCACTTCTCTCCTGGGTTGTTACAATAACCTCTTAATTGGTTTCCCCACCTCAGTTATTTTAGCACTATAATCTGTCCTCTATAGTCACCAAAGTGATTTTTCTAAAGGTGACAGGTCTGATCATGTCACACTCAACTCAACAAACTCCAATTACTCTCTGTTGCTTCTAAGATCAAGCAGACCTTTCTTTTTGATATTTAAAGCTCTTTACAGGCTAGTTCCTTCCTGTTTTTCCAATCTCCTTGTTTTTACTCCCTTCCATGCATAATTTTCCTTTTAGAATCTCTGGTGTCTTTCAAGACTCAGTTACAAATCCATTTCTGTTAGGTGCCATTCCTCTAGGTTTACCTACTCTTTATGTAGCTTATATAAAGAATTCTCCTTGATAAGTGTCTGTTTTTACTTTTTCTCTGTATATCCAGATTTAGCACAGTTTCTTAGCAAATAGAAAGTACTTAATAAATGGTTACACACTTCCACAGTGCAATCATACCTTCTCACTTCGTTCAACTCTTGTCTAGGGTCTGCCCATCATGCTGTGGGCCATCTAAATCTTTTGAAGATTGAGTAGATTCCAATATATTACTCAACCTGCTCATCAGTTATTATTCACTCTTTCAACATGAAAGGTCAATATCCTTCTCTGACTATACATTCCTTTGGTAATATCCTTTTTTATGCTACTTCTACATTGTTCTTTAATTTTTGGGTTCTGTGATATTCCATAACTCACAGACTTATAGCATAGTATTGCAGGCAAAAAATAGGTTTTTTGTTACAGGAAATATTGATTCCTGGGCACAAATCCTGCCAGTTCCTATATTGTTGTGTACATATGGACCTAGTTTATTGGATATATTTAATAGCTCTCAAAGATATTAACATAAATGGAACATCTCTATGGGCTTTGTATCCAACTGAAATTCATCATCTGGACGATAGGTCTTCTTTATCCATTCTATTTTTCCTGTTTCTAAGTATTTGCATAATGCCTGACACAGAGTAGATGACTTAAAAAGAAATGCTTATTCCTTCCTTCCCTATTTAAGATTATCCTTAATGTGTGTGGCAGCTAGGTTGCATTGTAGAGGGAGAACTGAACTAGGAATCAGGAAGAACTGAGTTCAAGTTCATCTCAGACACTTAATAGCTGTGTGATCATAAGCATTTCTTTTTAATTTCTCTCATCTGAAAAAAATAAGGATAATATATTAGCATAATGTACCATTATATATTACAAAATAATAACTTAATAATAGCAGCAATATTAACATATTTGTCTTAAGGAACAAATGAATTTTTATACATACATATATATATGTATATAGCTTTGTAAACTTCAAAGTACTATATAAACATTGGCTGTTATTGTTATTATCATCATTATTATTATTCAGTGCTTAACACAGTCCTTGGCATATAGTAGGTAGTTGATAACTATTTATTGATAGATATATTGATATAATAATTATTGTATAAGTAGATTATTCTCATAAAGATTCTTAATGAGATCCATGCCCAGAATGAGAATTACTTCTATTTCTGAAGAATACCCTCCCTCAGTCAAACCTGAGTCTGGATAAGGCCTGTTAAAGGCATCTATCAGTCTCACAAGTGTAATTAAGCCTTTCTGAATTATGCCCAGATATACCCCTGTCCCTTTTAAACCTTTCCCCTGAAATTGTATTTCCAACTGTAATTGCGATTTCAACTAATTAGCATCACATATTTATAACTGGGGGGGAGAGGAAAAATTCCATGTCAGAAGCCCACTGCTAAATCCAGTGGGGCACACACATCAATTAATTAATGAGAGAAGCTAGAGAGAGGTTTGTTTGTATTTTTTTCCCAAAGAACTCAGAATGTTAGATGCAGAAAAAGCATTTGAGAAAATCCAATATCCATTCCTATTAAAAACATTAGAGAGTATAGGAATTAATGGACTTTTCCTTAAAATAGTCAGTAGCATCTATTTAAAACCATCAGCTAGCATCATATGTAATGGTGAT
>JAJPUD010019631.1:0-26208 GCA_023553655.1 Myrmecobius fasciatus | reverse complement strand
TGGTATTCTTAATTCATAGTTTGGGGTACTCTATAAACTCCACCACCTAGCAGTCCTAATACAGAAATGGGTTTGGAGACTTTCTATTATTATTTGTCCAATACAAGAAGGTTTCCTCATAGAGCGTCTTTTAGGAATGGTAGGAATGAAAAAAGTGGGATGACTTCCCCTCCCCAACTTCTTTTCTACCCTTCCCAAACCTTGGAAATGTCTATTCTAACTTTTCTTCTGCAGGCTTGTTGGCTGTCCAAGATGAGCCAGGCCATCTGCCAGGCACTGAGTGAGAAGAGGGACTTCCTGCTGGAGCAGGACCAGAATCAGGAGGGGGTCGAGCCCCCTGCTTCCCGCAGCTGCCTCTATACTTTTCGAACTGAGAACCGGCTCCGTCTTGCCACCTATGATGGCAGTTGGTCCTGGGGGAAGCCTCATGGAAAGTGAGTGACTAGGGGAAGCACTTGATAGCCAGATGAACTTATCTAGCCTAGCCCAACAAAATGAAAATTCATTGTAATATGTACTCAGCACATTCTCTGTTTGTAGATCTCCAAGGGAGGAGGAACAGACCCCTAAAAAACAGCTCCTTCTACTTTTGGAGAGCTCTAATTGTTAGAACACAGGCTTCTGATACCAAATCCAGCATTCTTTTGCACTATGAACTTTATAAATCAAGGCTGTCTCTCAATGCCAGCTGTTGTTTTTTCCCCTAAAAATGACATGGTCATTTTTATCCATGCTCCTTGTTGGTGATACTAGGGATAAGCTGTTGCAATCCGGCAGTTAAGGAACAAATGAAACCACTATTCTGCCTTCTCTCCTGTCCCTGGCATTCATATTACCTTTAATTTTTACTTGTCTGTATCACAGGGGCACCTTGAAGTGGCCAGATGGAAGAAATCATGTTGGTGATTTCCAACGGGGCTTGGAGCATGGGTGAGACCTCTGTGGGATGCTGAGGCAGGGAAGCTGAAGTGGCCCGTCCTGGGAAAGGGGAGATGTAGGTTGGCTTCTGAGTCCTGAGACCATCTGGAGTGGACTAGCTCTCCAACAAGTGTAGGAGCCAACTTGGATTTTGTGAAAGAGATGATAGAGTCCAGGGGAGGAGGGAATAAATATCTTTTTAGAAAGGGAGCGGCAAGCCAAGATAGATTTGTTTTCTTGGGCTTTCATGCTGATTTGACCCTCTTGACTTTAGTCAAATCTCTTATCTCTAAAATGGAGATAATGTTACTTACCAAATAAGAGTATTGGGTAGAAAGTGATTTTGTAATCATCAAAGTGTGATAAAGTGGGGCAGTGAATACAACATGGGGCTTAGAATCAGGAAGACATTTCTCTGAGTTCAAATCTGGCCTCATTTACTAGCTTTGTGACTCTGGGCAACTGAAGAAGGAAATGGCAAACTACTGTAATATATTTGTTTTAAACAAATAAACAAAAACAAAAACAAAAATAATCCTAAATGGGATTATGAGGAATTGGACATAACAAAAAGGACTGAACAAGAAAGATAATTATAACAATAGCTCAAAGTATTTCAAGGTTTGCAAAACTGTGTGTATAATCTTCTCATTAGAAATATAAATTGTTGAAATGTTTCAAACCACCTCCAATTGTTCACTGAAGAAAGCCATATACACCCAGAGAGAGGGATGTGAAATGTGGACCACAACATAACATTCTCATACTCCTTGACTGATGTTTGCTTATATTGTGTTTCCTTTATCTGATATATCTTTTGTGTAGATATGATTTTTCTTGCACAACAATAAGTTTGGAAATATGCATACATATATTCGATTTGCCAATATTTTAACATAATTAACACGTAGTGGATATCCTGCCATCTAGGGGAGGGGTGGGGAGTTGGGGGGAAAAATTTGTAACAGAAAAGCTATGTAAGGTTTAATGTTGAAGAATTACCCACACATGTTATGAAAATAAAATTAAATTAAATTAAAAAAAAAGAAATATAAATTGTTAATACATTTTCCTGGATTTATCACAATTATCATCTTCATCATTATCATCATCATTATCATCCTCTGATCAATACTTATAAATCCAGGAATTCTTCCTGCAGGAGGAAGTTTTAGAAGCTGAATGGGGAAAAGGGAGAAGAGTTAGGAAGCAGAAAACAGACAGGACCCCAGGTCTAATCTGCCATGTAGTCCTGGAGATGGGGGAATGAAGAGGAATCTGAGATTGCCACAGCCTTCACGCCCATCTTTGATTGATTCCATAGGTTTGGGATCTGCCTGGTCCCTACTGGGACTGAAGACAAGTATGACTGTTACAAATGCCACTGGAGGGAAGGCCGGATGCAGGGCTATGGCATCTGTGAGTAAGTGATGATTCTGGGCCTTGGGGGAGGCAAGGACCGGACAGGGAAGGGGTGAGGAGGAAAGAGGGACTGGGACCCACCACCCCCATCTCTATGCAGGGTATAATGGAACAAAGACCCAAGCCCACATTGCTTCAGATCTCTTTCCCTCCATGATTCCCAGTTTCTATAAAATAAAAAGGCCTATATAGATCAAGCATTCTTAATTTTTTTTTTTTTTTGTATTGTGGGCATGACTCCTTTCTCAGAACTAATAAATGAAAGAATATTACAACAAAACTAATTATACTAATAGAAATAGGTAATTTTTTCCCATTCAAGTTCATGAATCCCTTGTCAGGGGGGATGAAGGAGTCTTGGATTAAGCACTTGAACTAGATGATTTCTAATTGAAGATCCCTTGCAGTCCTGACATTCTGTGGTTCTATGAATTCTCCTTCTAGGTGTTTCTCTTCCTAGGCAGTAATGACTTTTGTAGCAGGATTTTCTAACCTCATTAAGTCTCCTAAACAAGGGGAAAGGGCAGGAACCTTTTTTGGAGAGGATGACCACATCTTAGTTGGAAGGGACCTTAGAGGCAAGTTTGTCTAACTTGAACCTAAGCTTCCACTCCCTCCCCAAGAGGCAGTTATTCTGCCTCCACTTGGATAGCTCGAGTGATAGGGAACCTACTACTTTATAAAATGGCCCATTCAAGTTTTAGACACCATGAATCATTAGGAAGTTCTTCCATATAGGATACTGAATAAATTCATAAATTTCATCATCTCACGAGTTCATGTCAAATCATCTCATAAATTCTTCCTTCTGGAGCTGAAGACAAGCAATATAACACATGATAAGTCTTATGTATTTGAAGAGAGCAGTTATGTAACTTCCAAATATTCTTCCTAATTTCTTCTACAAATCCTATGCCTTTGCTTGATCCACCCTGGGTTCTCAAAGATCCAGTTATCAGTAGCCATGACATCAGTGCTATAATGGGTGGCAGGAAGCAGTGGGCAGAATCCTGGCCAAGTGAGGCTGGAAGATTCTGATAGAAAGTGGCCCAGATGTTCCTCCCTGTTTCCTGCCCAATTCTTAGTTAGTCGGGAGTCAAGACTTTTCTCTGTTGTGGCTACTGACTGAGTGTTAGCATTCACTCTGTAATGGGGGTTAGACATCAGTCTGTAAGTGGGCAGTGGAATTATTCTCAGTGAACTGGCTTGAGTAGTATGACCTTGGTCTCATGGGTACCAGGTTCTGAGGTGTCTCAGCCACAGTCCTTCTGTAGGGATGAGCCCCCCTCCCCTCCTTAGGATGTGCTAACCAGTGTGTCCTTCCTGGTGTTTGCTGACCTACAAACCTCTCTTTCCCTTCCAGGTACGCCAATGAGTCTGTGTATAAAGGCTACTTCCAAGACAACATGCGACAGGGGTTTGGGATCCTGGAGAGTTCCCCTCAGGCCCCACAGCCCTTCAAGTTCATGGGACACTGGGACAGGGACAAGAAGAATGGATATGGGGTCTGGGAGGACAAAGACAGGTAAGGATCTTAGGTGGGGATTGAGGGTCCTCATGCTCACAGGGGCATCTCTCCTGGATTATTAGCAGCCAGTTCATCCGTCTGTCACTGCCTTCTGGACAAAATCTGAGACCTGGAAAGAAATAGTCCTTGTCTTTGGGGATGCCTTATTTGAGGGAAAAAAAAAACCATAAGAAGCCTGTAGCTTAAGGGAGAATCATGACCCCCTGTTCTTGTGAACCTGCTGCCTGAGTCAAAACTCTTAGTCTGATGGGCAGAACAGGACACTCACAGAGAGAAAACTGCCTTAAGGAGACACTTGAAATTTATGATTGATTCTATGGCTAAGGTATATTGGGAAGGTGATGAAGGGTGGGAGATTTGCCTTTCAGTCCCATCTGTCATACACATTGCTGAACAAATGCACCAGCATCTGCTTGGAGGGAAGTTCTTATTGGCAGAGTTCCTTTTTCCCTGCTAAATCAGAAAAGCAGGAACTAAAGTCATCATGAAAACAAAAATGAGAATCCACAGCAATGGGAAAACAAAAGCACATAGTTTCAATGGGAGGGTGTGTGGAATTATAAATTGAGATTTATGTTAATGTGAGAACAGACTCTCTGAGAAGAATCTCATTACTTTTCCCCCAAAGCAGGAGTTCTCAATTTGGTACTCATGAACTTGTTTTTAAGAAATCTTTTGAAATTTACGTTTCAATGTGATCCATTTTCTTTGAAATACCGTATTTTATTCATTTTTAAAACCTGATTCTGAAACGTGGGCCACATCTGTGGCACTAAAGGGGTTAAGAAAGAGCCTCTACTCTGGCTTCCTCACAAAGGATCTTTCTCTTCATTTTCTTTACAAAAAAGGCATTCCCCCCGCTTCCTTTGGTCAACAATAAACAAGGCGCCTTTAGTTTGCATCATGATCCAGCTTCCTGTTCTATCTCAGGGAATTCAATACATCCCCTATTTTGATTAAGTCTTCTACTCAAGGAAAATGTGATTTTCTAGCTCCATCAAGCATCTCAGATCAGGACACTTCTAAGATTGATTCGAGTGAAAGGCAGAACACATGGCATAATAGTAGATAGGAGTCTGGATTTGTGTTCAAATCCTGCTTCAGATGCTACTTTATCCATAAAATGAATGAGATTGGGCTCAATGACTTCTAATGTCTCTTTCTGTCTTGAATCTATGATCCTAGGAACGGAATTCTCAATGTTTTCTGCTTCCACAGGCAGCAGAGTAAGGCAGAGAGAGGCTAGGGCTAGAACTGGAGAAGCAAGAATGGTAGTCCTTGGCTCTGCTATTGCGGGAATCCCTTCCCTTCTCTGATTCTCAGTCTTGTCCTCTGTAAATGAGTGAGTTAGAGGACCTGGATTTGAATTCCAGCTCTGTTTAACCTCTCTGGACCTCGGTTCCTTGCCCATAAAAGGAGGAGACTTAACTAGATGACCTTGGAAGACCTCTCTGTCAGTAAACATATGAGCCCTTGTCTGATAACTGTTCAACTTTAATACTGTGATGAAACTTTTCTAAGCCATATGGTTTAGCCATAAGTCCACTAGTAAAGAGGAGAAAAGTACCCACATTTCTCAGATATTCAATCTAAAGGGTGAGAGAAGACTCTGAGATCTTCTGAGTGCAATTGAGAGAGAAGATGAAATTAGTTTAAATGTAGAATACAGATGTTTAAGAATTGGTTTATTGGGGCAGCTAGGTAGCACAGTGGACAGAGCACCAGCCCTGAAGTCAGGAAGACCTGAGTTCAAATCTGGTCTCAGACACTTAACATTTCCTAGCTGTGTGACCCTGGGCAAGTCACTTAACCTCAATTGCCTCAGCAAAAAAAAAAGCAAAAAAAAAAAAAAAGAATTGGTTTATTTATTGGCATCCCACACTAGAGGCTTCTCTGTCCTGCTGAACAAACTTAAGGACTCTCTTCCTTACATCCTTCATGCTTTGTCAAAGTTTCATGTGCTCCTTTTTTTGGGGGGGGGCGGGGGGGAGTCTCTTTCTGTCTCGCTGTGAGCCAGGGCAGCTGTTGATAGGTACAGGAGATAAGGAAAAGAAGTGAGTTTCTTCTCTGTGTTCATATTAACATAAATTTCAATTTATAATTCCATATACCCCACAACTGAAATCATGTGCTTTTGTTTTCCCAAGCATCTGTTTGGAGGGAAGCTCTTACTGGCAGAGTTCCTTTTTACAGTTAAACCAGAAAAGTCATCATGAAAGCAAAAATGAGAATCCCTCACAAAATCTATTTTACAGAAGAGCTAGTCCTACTTGCCCTGGTCCCCACCCCCATGTGACCTCAGGACTCAGAAGCCAACTTAAGTCTCTGTGTCAGATAATAATTGTAAAATGTTTAGCACGACGCTTTGTACATAGTGAGTGCAATATTATTATTATTAAGAGTAATATTTCTATAGTATTTTTTGATTTACAAAACCTTTCCTCACAACAACTTGGTGAGGTAGGTAGTATAATTGTTGATTGATTGGTCATTATTGATCTCTATTTTACACATGAGGAAGTTGATGACAAAGCAGGTAAGTTTTGGAGGCTGAGTTCTAATCTAAGACCCTTGTACGCTACCCTGTTTCTAGGAAGGTACCTGGATCTCATTCTTGTCTATGCTAGAATAATAAATATACACATTTCTGTAGTGTTCTATGGTTTATGAAGCATCTTCCTGACTCCAACTTTGTGTGGTTGATAGTGCATACCCCCATTTTTCTGATTGAGACCCATTAAATAAAATCTCCCAATGCATCCAAGACCATCTCCAGTCCTGATCAATATTTGCCACTGGACCCAGATAGTTCTGGAAGGGAAGTAAGACAGATATCCTTGCACAGCCCTCCCTCACTTAAATCCAATTTATTTGCATATCATAATTATTTCACCCTTTCCACCTCCCTCCCCCCCTTCCCCTACTCCAATGTCATGATCCTCTTCAAGAATGCAGTACAAACAACTGGGACTCAGAAAGATGAAGGCATTAGTTCCAGGTCACACTGATAATGTATCAAATCCAAGTCTCCTAGTCCCAAATCCACTGTGCTTTCGTACTACAACTGAGTTGTAAAAAGTTTGTTTTTGCATTCTTCCCTTTTCTTTCCCCTCCCAAGACAGCAATCTCATATGTTATACGTGTATAACCCTTTTAAACATATTTTTGTTTTAGTCATATTATGAAATCGGAACAAAAGGAAAAACTCATGAGAAAGGGGGAAAAAAAAGTGAAAATAGTATGCTTCAATCTGCATTTATTTTTTCTCTGAATGTGGATGGCATTTTCATCCCAAGTCTATTGGAATTGTCTTGGATCACTCTATTGCTAAAAAGCATTATCATAGTTGATCAACATATAATCTTTTTTTTTTTTTTTTAAATACTTTTTATTTGCAAAACATATGTATGGGTAATTCTTCAACATTAACCCTTATAAAGCTTTCTGTTACAAATTCCCCCCCCCCCACTCCCCACCCCTCCCCTAGATGGCAGGAAATCCACTACATGTTAATTATGTTAAAATACTTGACAAATCGAATATATGTATACATATTTCCACACTTATTATTGTGCAAGAAAAATCGTATCTACAAGAAAGAAAAATCAGGTAAAGGAAACATAATGCAAGCAAACATCAATAGAGAGCATGAAAATGTTATGTTGTGGTCCACATTTCATATCCCTCTCTCTGGGTGTATATGGCCTTCTTCACTGAACAATTGGAACTGGTTTGAATCATTTCATTGTTGGAGAGAACCATGTCCATCAGAATTGATCTTTGTATAGTATTGTTGTTGCCGTGAATAATGATCTCCTGGTTCTGCTCACCTCACTCAGCATCAGTTCATGCAAGTCTCTCCAGGCCTCTCTGAAATCATCCTGCTGGTCATTTCTTACAGAGCAATAATATTCCATAACATTCATATAGCATAATTTGTTCAGCCACTCTCCAATTGATGGACATCCATTCAGTTTCCAGTTTCTAGCCACTACAAAAAGAGCTGCCACAAACATTCTTGCCTATGTGGGGGCCCTTTCCTTCTTTTATGATTTCTTTGGGATATAAGCCCAATAGAAACACTGCTGGGTCAAAGGGTATGCACATTTTGATAACTTTTTGAGCACAGCTCCAAATCACTCTCCAGAATGGCTGGATCCATTCACAGTTCCACCAACAATGTATCAGTGTCCCAGCCTTCCCACATCCCCTCCAGCACCTGTCATTATCCTTCCCTGTCATTTTAGCTAATCTGACAGGTGTATAGTGGTACCTTAGAGTTGTCTTAATTTGCATTTCTCTGATCAATAGTGATTTGGAGCACCTTTTCATATGACTATAAATAGGTTTAATTTCATCCTCTGAAAATTGTCTGTTCATATCCTTTGACCATTTATCAACTGGAGAATGGCTTGAATTCTTATAAATATGGGACAATTCTCTATATATCTTAGAGATGAGACCTTTATCAGAACCCTTAAATGTAAAGGTGATTTCCCAATTTGATGCTTCCCTCCTAATCTTCTCTGCATTAGTTTTGTTTGTACAGAAACTTTTTAACTTAATATAATCAAAATTATCTATCTGGGATCACCATATAATCTTGCTGATACTATATACAGTGTTCGCTTGGCTCTATTCACTTCACTCAGCATCAATTCTTGTTAAGTCCAAGCTTTTCTGAAAACTGCCTGCTTATCATTTTTTATAGAAAAATAATATTACATTACATATACCACAATTTACTCTATCATTCCCCAATTGATAGTCATCTCCATTTCTTGTCGCCACAAAAAAAGCTACTAGAAACATTTTTGCTCATGTGGGTCCTTTCCCTCTTGTCTCTTATTGAGATAGTGACACTGCTGGATCAAAAATTATGCACATTTTGATAGCCCTTTGGGCATAATTCCAAATTGCTCTCCAGAATGGTTGGATCAGTTTGCAACTCCACCAACAATGTATTAGTGTCCCAGTTTTCTTCACCTCTGCTCCAACATTTATCAATTTCTTTTCTTGTCATGTTAGCCATTCTGATATGTGTGAAGTGATACCTCAGAGTTTTAATTTGCATTTTTTTAATCTATAGTGAACTTATTTCTTTTAAAGTATAGGAATTAAAGAAAGGGGTAAGATAAATGTAGAGAAAATTTTAGCTGTCTCCTTAATTTTTTGCATCTGTCTCTAGGATCCCACATGGCTTGTGTGCTATGTGATATTCACCTTTCCAATAGCACTCACTCATACTGTAGAAGTGACTATTATCAAGGAGTGTTGGTGCAGGGAAATGGCAGTGGTTTATGATCCAACCCCTCTTCTCTCCAGTCCCCCCTTCTTCCATTGGATTGTTTCTGTCTCTCCAGAGGGGAGCGTTACATTGGGATGTGGCAAGCTGATCACCGGCATGGGCAGGGCATTGTGGTTACCCAATCTGGCATCTGTTACCAGAGGACTTTTCATGCAGATAAGATGGTGGTAAGTCATTCCATTTGCTTTTTAAATTTAAAAAAAAAATCCATAACATTTCAATGCAGCCAAACATTAAAAATAGATATTTAAACCAAGCATGGATTTCTTTCTGTGTTCCACAATTCACACATTGACTTCTTAATATAGTGCTAAGGAGCTAGAAAAAACCCAGCACATTTAGAGTGATGATATAATACACCAAATATATATGGTATGTATGTATTATATATGTATGTGTATATATGTATATGAGCTAGAAAAAAGAACAACACATTTAGAATGATGATATAATACACCAAATATATATGAGTATATGTGTGTGTGTATGAAGTATAATATAATATACTTTTTTTTTTTGCTGAAGCAAAAGTGACTTGCCCAGGGTCACACAGCTAGGCAGTGTTAAGTGTCTGAGACCAGATTTGAACTCAGCTCCTCCTGACTTCAGGGCTGGTGCTCTATCCATTGTGCCACCTAGATGCACCCAATATACCTTTTTTTAAAGGCAAAAACTTAGTAGGACTTACTTTTAAATCCTAAATAAGATTGTTGGTAGGTAATGTTTTAGCTCCCATATGAGCCCACTAACAATAGTCTTAAATTGTTCTGATCAGTGGAAAATGATTCATTCATTTATTCTTTTGATCACTCATTCAACAAAGTATTCAACAAATACTTAATAGTTTTTGTGAACAGAGCAGTTTGTTTAGAGGTAGGGAATATTTAATATATTAGTTTAAATAATAACCAGTTCCTGGTTTTGTGGAGTTTAGAGAAGACTAATACAGATAATATCCCAATGTATAATGTTACAGAATTGTTGTAAGATTGAAATGATAAATTGTTTTACAAACCTGAAAGTGTGGAATTTCTGCTCTTTTAAAAAAGATGTGCATCAGAAGGATGCAAAGTGCTATGTGAGCTCTCTGAGGAAGTCATTAACAGTGATTTGGAGGATGCTGAGAGTTGACTAACAAGGGAAAGATAGTATAGTGGAAAGATGGGAAGACCTGGAGCCATGATTCCTGACAAAGCCTCTACTTTCTCTTGAGTCTCACTTTCTTTAGTTGTAAAAGTTCACTATCTGCCTCACAGGGTAGTGTGAAGAAAGTGCTTTGGAAAATATGAATTGGGCTACACGGGATAGGTTGGAATTCAATACATGAAAGGGAGGGAGGGCAAGCCAAGGCACGGTGACCAAAGGCAAGAACAGAAGTCATACTAAGACAAGTCAATAAACACTTATTAAAACATTATCTGCCAGGCATTGTACCAAGGGTTAAAGATACAAAGAAAGGCAAAAAACCAGTTCTTACCCTCAAGTTGCTTATAGTCCTTTGGGGAGACAATATGAAATCAGCTGTGTAGAAGCTAGCAATATACAGGAAAAACTGGAGGTGCTCTCAGAGGGAAGGTCTTAGCATTAAGGGGGAGCAAAAGGCTTCTTGCAGAAGAATGGGATTTTAGCTAAGACTTGAGGGAAGTCAAGAGGCAGAGAATTCCAGGATGAAAGACAGCCATAGAGCTGGGAGATTAGCATTATGGATGAGGAACAACAAGAAAGTTGATGTCCCAGGATTGTATTCCCATATAATTGGAACACAGAACATTTAGAAGCTGAGTAGAATATCATGGTGATATCAGATCATTTTCTTAAAAATTTTTTTTATTTTAATTTAGTATTTTATTTTCCCCCAGTTACATATAAAAACAATTTTTGACATTAATTTTTAAAACTTTGAGTTAAGGGCAACTAGGTGGGCAGGGGATAGAGCACCAGCCCTGAAGTCAGGAGAACCTGAGTTCAAATCTGGCTCAGACACTTAAATACTTCCTAGCTGTGTGTTATACACGTACACATATTACTTTATATAAAGGTATAGGTATACACACACACACACACACACACACACACACACAACTTTTTAAAGCACATATAAAGGTCACTTTATATATGGGAAAGTCACTTAACCCCAATTGCCTCAGCAAAAAAATAAACAAACAACAACACCCCCCCAACCCACCCCCTAACAACTTTTGAGTTACCAGGTCATTTGTAAAAATATAGTATTTAGGCCAGGGGGGATAGGTGTTCATAGACTGTATAGACCACATCTACTGGTCCCTGCTTTTGTGGTACCACCTGCCTGGGCCTGGCCTTTGGAGATCACTCTTATAGGTAGGACTTCCCAACTTTCTTGGCTTGGGAGAAGCCAAATCCCTTCTTTTCTTGAGTTCCCCAGGGCCAAAGATTATATTTTTTTCAAAGAGGATCTTATTAGTGATTCAAGAGGAAAAAAAAAAAAAATAAAATTTCTTCCAGAGTCTATGCCTGTTCTCGAGCATGAAAATCTTTTGTTATTAACAACTAACTGCTAAGATTTATAAACCGCTGTGGGATCACAAAGCTGTGTTATTCACTTCATCTCATTCGATCTTGATAACAACCCTCTGAGGAATGTAGTTCAAAATTATTACTGTCTCTATTTTACAGATGAGCAAACAGAGGCTTCATGCAGCTAATTAGTGGCAGAGCTGGGATTTGACAGTAATAACTGACCTTTATGCTTTAAAAAGTTGTGTGTGTGTATATATATATATGTGTGTGTGTTGTGTGTGTATCTTTATATAAAGTAATATGTGTATGTGTATAAATATATATATGCATTATATATATACACACACATATGCCTTTGTATATGCTTCAAAAAGTAATATGTATGTTTGTGTATATTATGTATATGTATAAAACAAACATACCCCTTTATATTTGTATATATGTTTATATGTGTGTGTTTCAGAAAGAAATGTGTTTGTATATTTTTTTTATTTATATAGGTTCAAATGAGATTTTATATATGTGTGTATATGTGTGCACACACACAAGCACATTATATACACATAATTTGAATCTCAGAACACTCCTGAGAAGTAGGTACTATAGGTATTATCCCAATTTTACAGTTAAGAAAACTGAGGCTGAATTTAAGAGACAAAGCCATCTTGAAATTAGTAGGGACATGTAATTGGGGGGAAAATATTAAATAAGTTTTTTTTTGTTTTGTTTTTTTTTGCTGAGGCAATTGGGGTTAAGTGGCTTGTCCAGGGTCACACAGCTAGTAAATAAGATTTTTTTTTTTTTTTTTTTTAAAGAAAGAAGCTAGTAGGGATTAGAGTAAGATTTTGAAGCCAGGTCTTCCTAAGTCCAGCTCTGTAGGCCTTGAGCCCCCCAGCTTTTCTGACTATAAAAGTAAAGGTTCTCTCTAACACATATAAGCTGCCTTCTGTGCATCTCTGGTTTGTTCTTGGTACAGCTTTTCAGGGCCTAGACTCAGTTTCTTCACTGGTCATGGTGTGACATACACAGTGTTACAATGGAGGTCAAAAAGACCTGAGAATCATTTAATCTCTTTGGTCTTTTGGTCTTCCTGATAAAGCCCCTGGTGTTTTTGTGACCTAGGTAGTTGACTTTGATACATTAAGACTACTTGTGGTATATGAAAACCTATACAAAGGAGATACAAAGGAAGAAAAGTCTAATACAGAAATTCTTAAACTTTTTTGATCTCAGGGTCCTTTTACATTCTTAAAATTATTGACCCTCCTTCCTTTCAAAAGCTCTTATATATCTGAAATATATCTATCAATACTTAGCACATTAGAAATTAAAAATCATAAATTTTAAAAGTTTGTTCATTTACAAGTTACAATAACAAACCCACTGCATGTTAACATAAATAAATGTGAATTAAGACAACTATATTTTTCAAAATGAAAAAAATTATTAAGAAGAATGATATTGTTTTACATATTTTTGCAAATCTCTTTAATGCCTGACTTATTGGAAAACAGATGAATTCTCATATTTACTTCTGCATTCAATCTGTTATATGTTGTTTTAATTGAAGTATGAGAAGAAAATCTGACACAGATTTGTAGTTGGAAAGGGGAGGAATATTTAAATAGGATAGCTATGTGGGATAGAAGGGTGAGCCTAGAGGAAGACCCATCTTTGTGAGTCCAAATATAGACTCTGCTCCTTACTAGCTGTGTGACCCTGGGAAAGTCAATTCACCCTGTCTCCCTCAGTTTCCTCATCTATCAAATGGGCCGGAGAAGTAAATGGCAAACCATTCCAGTATCTCTTTCAAGAAAACTAAATGGGGCTATGAGGAATTGGTCACAACTGAAAAACAGTTTAGTAACAACATTTGAATAGGGGAAAAATGCCTTAGTATTATCATAAAAATAGTTTTGACCCCTTGGGCTCCATAAAAGGGGGGTATTAGAGACATGGAATGGTCTCATGGATTCTAGGGGACCCCAGATCACACTTTGAGGATCTCTGGCCTAAAGGAAAGGGCACATTTGAAGAAGACTTGGATTTGAATTCCAGCTTGCTACTTACCATGTGATCTTATATGACCTTATGTCAATCATTCACCATTTATGAACCCCAGTTTCATTATTTGTAAAATGGGGATAATAAGCTTGTGCTAAGTATTTACAGAGGTGCTATGCTTTGAGGTCCCCATTGGTCAGAAGTCATTTTCAAGCAGTTCTTGCATTGGAGGTAACATCCTTGGCAGATGATAAGATGTTGTGTTATATTTATTAGTTGTGTGACCTTGGGCAAGTTAGTCTCTATGCCTCAGTTTCCTCCTCTGTCAAATAGGAAAGTAATATTTGTACACAAGGTTGTTGTCAGAGATCAAGTCAATAATTGCTCTCTAAGGTGCTTTACAAAACAGCCTAATTATCCTATCTTGGTCAGCTGAGGTGCTGACTGCTTCTTCTTTGGTTCTCTTTTTGGTCAGCCCCTAACACTCTTAAGTACTCACTAACTGGATTTTCCTCCCACTCTATCTCCACCAGGGTCCTGGGATCCTCCTGTTGGAAGATGACTCACTCTATGAGGGCAGTTTCACAAAAGACCTGGCCTACACAGGGAAGGTAAGCAGCCTCTGTTTAACCATTCAGAAGAATGAGTTAAAGTAGGATAAATTCAGTAGATTATAACTTTGGCTTTGGGGATAAGGCCATTTAAATTCTACCATATTTCAGAATTAGTATTAATGCCAGTTTTAGGGTTGGGCTAAGTTGCATTCTTTTAGGGGAAGAGACAAGATGGTTACATTGACTAATGGATATCAAGTCCAGGGTTGGCAGGGGTCTTTTTGGACTTTTGGGGGACTTCAAAGTTAGAGGATGGAGTCATTGACCTTCCAGGAATCAACCATCAAAAGTCCTCTCAGTCCAATTCCTGTAATTCTTAACCACCTTCTCTTCCTCTGCCCCTACCCCACAAAGCAAACCTAAAACTTCTTAGGCTTCAATAGATTCTTTCCCACAATGTGGTAGTAACCAATTCCTCCCTTTCTTCCTTAAACATACACCTAACCTGCCAGAATTTCCCAATTTCCTTAGTGTGGACCCTCTATCTACTGACAAAGTTTCTAAATGCTAATAGAAAGTTTCATGAGTTTCTATAGCCTGTCTCATTCATCCTCCGGTAGCCAACTATCTCAGATGAATCTCTCTGGACTTAGCTGAATTCTTAGAGGACACCCATTCCTGGGCCTCATATTTGAAGCTGCACCAACTTGGTGGGAAATACCAGATGTTGCTCTCCACTGGCATAGCCCTCAAGAGTTCAAGGTCACCTGTGGGTTATAATGAGGAATTAGAAGAAGACTTTGGAGGAGGAATTTAGTGTTAATAGATATTTACTTCTTCTAGATCATGTATTTGCCTTCTGACAGGAGCCTCCTATAGATAATGTCAATAAATTAATCAACAACACACAAAGTTATTTTCCCCTTATTATTTATTATTAATTTTACTAATCCCCTACTATGTTTTAGATACTGTCCCAGCTGTATACAAACACAACAGACAAATAGTCCCTGTTCTTATTATACTGTGCAGAGGCTATGGGGTAGAGGAGTAGGTAGCATGTGACTAAGGGTAGCTTGTGCCAGGTAAATTTCAGGATAAAATTGATTAAAATTAAAATTCATTCGATTAACTTGGTAGCAACCAAAGGCCAGGAGGTTGGCTCCAAATGGAAGAGGAAGGAAGGTCTACCTGCTTACAAGCACAATATCCTACTTTGTTATCTCTTTATTCCAGGGTAAAATCACTTTTCCTAATGGCTACTCTCTAAAGGCTTCCTTCAGTACTGGGGTTGGTAGAGGCTTCCATACCCAGGGTATCCTGGAGACAACTGCTCACCCTCTGGATCCCATGCATACCTGTAAACGGTAAGAACCCAGTTTTTCTACTTTCAAGATCCTTCCTTATACCTGGATCTTTGCATCTCATTTGAATATAGAGAAGAAATTGCCCACTGGTTTCTTGAATCAAAAAAAGTGGGCCTGACCTAAAGGTTCTAATGGATTCTATTAAATAGATGAAAGAATCTGGAGAAGTAACTAGATGATACAATGGATAGAGTACCAGGCTTGAAGTCAGGAAAGCTCATCTTAAATTCAAATTTGGTCTCAGACACTTCCTAGCTATGTGACCTTGTTTGCTTAGTTTCCTCATCTGTAAAATGAGAAGGAAATGGAAAACCACCTCAGTATCTTTGCCAAGAAAGCTTCAAATGATGTTAAGAAGAGTCAGATATCTGAAATGACTGAACAAGTGAATAAAACATCCAAAAAACTTGAAGTGATACATCTGGAAGGGACGTTAGAACATAGAATATCCTATGTGCTAAAAGAGACTAGACCATTATCACAGTAAGGGATCTTCCCATAATCAGAATCTCAGAACTGAAAAGAGCCTTAGGAAAAAGAATATTGGAGCTTAGATTATAAAACAAAATATTACAATGAAAGCTAACCTTAGAACGTACAGTGTAAATGCTGCAAAGAACCCGAGGATCCATCTTATCCTGTAGATATGATGCCATCTTTGTTGTCAAATCCTAGGAAGCAAATCCAGTGAGGGGCATTCACTTAGCACTTTGGGGCCCCTCCGGTCATTTCCTTCTCCATTTCCTTCTTCAATTCCCCTCCCCAGTTTGGTTCAGGTCCTTAATAGCAGAGATGAATAGAGAGAGGCCTGGGAGCACTAGAGTGACCAAGGGAGCCCATTTATTTCCAGCTCATTCTTCCTTTCTCTCCCTCTCCCTCTCTTCTCACACAACATGATCACTGACTGCTGGGTCCTTGGATTGCTCTAAAATGAACTGCTGGTTTATTGCTCTTATCAGTTAATGGGCTGTTGAGAGGAGGCAGACTGGGAATGGGTGGCTCATACTCCCAGTTTCTGGACTCTGACTTAAGGGGTTCTGTAGATGGGGAGCCATGACCAGAGGAATGCACTCTATCCCAGATGCACAACATGCTGTAGGTTGAAGGGACCCAGGATAAGTGGGGCAAAGGATCCTGAGGGACTTAGTGTGACCCTTTGCCTCTTGTTCTTGTCCTTTTGTCTTTCTCTCCTTAGCTTCTTTTGACTGTCTCCACCATTTTTATTCTTTCTATCCTTGCTGCCTATCTCTTTCTGTTCAGCTATTCCTTGGCTACCTTTTATAATCCAATTGCCGAGGACATACTTATTTTTCTATTTGTTTCTCTTTGCTGGTCTTCCTCTTCCTTGCCATTCCCTTTCTCTGGCCCTCCCAGAACCATGTCGCCTCTTGGCTTGTGCTCTGGCTAGTTTCCACTACTTGAGGAAGGGACAAAGCTGGAGGTGGACCACACTGGCAGGTGTGAGGCTGGGTCACATGAGCCAGTCTCTCTCCTTGTCTCCAGACAATTAGGGCTAGATGCCTTTCCTGTGGAGAGCCGATGGCAGGGCATCTACCAGCAGTTCCAGGACTTCATCCGCTCTGGTTGTCCGGAGGATGCTCAGGAAGCTTTCTTGGGTTTCCACATCCAGACAATCAAGGAGCTCCGGAAATCCCAGGAGTATCTCTTCTGTGACAGGTAAGGATGGAGATAGGTCGACCCAAAGGGGAGGACAGCAGATCACAGCTCAGCTTCCCCTTCTTAATCTCACTCTTGGACAGAGAGATGGATGGATGGATGGGTGGGTGGGAAGGCTGCCTCCCTCACTCAGTCACCCCCATTCCACTTTATTTACCGAGGCCCTCCAGCTGCCCAGTCCTAGGCTGGGCTCTGAGAAGGAAACACCCCTAGCATGAGGGGGGAGAAAAGGCCAGGAAGGGGGCACCTTTCCTTAGGATGATGAATTCCATGAGATGTTTTGGTGTCTTCTGGGACCCAGAAGTAATCCGGATGAAGTCTCAGCAAAGATCCAGGACATACTTGCAGAACTGCCAACCCACCAGGAGCCACAGTCACTCCAACTCTACCTACAGAAAGTAATGGGGGCTGGTGGGGTGGGAAGGGGATTGTGTCTCTGGCAGGTGTCTGCCCCAGCTCCAAAAGGCAGGAATGAGAAAAATAACCTCACCCATGAGCCTTGGTTTATGCCTTTCAAAGCAGCCTAGAATTGTGGGAAAGGCTCTGGACTTGTAGCCAAGGGTCCAGTGGGTTCATCTTTGCCCTTTGCTTTTTTTTTTTTTTTTTTTTTTTTGGGTTCTGTTTTTATATACGTATATATATATATATATATATGTGTGTGTGTGTGTGTGTGTGTATATATATATATATATGACTATATAACATTTCTGAGCCTCAGTTTCCTCATGTAAAACAGAAGTAATCCCTGTTGTGAAGAATGGGTAGTACAGAGCAGAAGAGATAAGGCATGAAAAACATCTTGGAAATCTTAAGGTTCTATATATAATGTCAGTATTTTTATTATTATGAATACTTGGCTTGGTCCTAATATGAGGCCAAATGAGCAGAATAAAATAAAATGCACTCCCATTTTACATAAGAGAACATTGAGACTCAGAATGCAGAGGAAGCTAAAAGATCAGGCAATTAGCTCCGGGGTACCACACTTCCCTGAGACTTCAGCTACTTGGAAACAATACAGTAGATCTTTTGCCTTTGACCCTTGGGACTATTTACCTTTTTAACTATTTTTTTTTTTTAATTTTCATTGGGTTTTGAATTGTCAACTTGCCCTTCCTTCCAGTATGAATTTATGAATGGTCATCTATCCATCATCCATTCACTCATCTATCTCTACTGCATTTCCTTCTCTGGGTCCTACAAACGACTGAAATTTTTAAATTCATTTATGCATTCATCCTTCCCTTCCTGTTCTTGATCCAATAGAAAGAGTGAATGCTTTGGGATTGAGAGGCAGAGAGTAAGGAAAGATGGTGGGCTTCCCTTTCCCCATTCTTCTTGCTCTTTCCATCAGGACATTTAGGGTTGCCTCCTTAGTAAGAAGAGGAAGGAGGATGGAAGATGGGGCATTTTGCCAGCCCCAGAGATATCTTGCAGAGTGGATAAATGATGGGCACTGTATGGATTGGTCATGGACAGGGTAGGCAGGGAAGAGACCCAGGCAGCCGAGCCTTCAGAGTTTAGTCTTGGTCTTGGTTCGGTGTTGGTGGTGTTGGCTCGGGGTTCAGGGAAAGATTGTCCTAATGATCAAGGGGGCAGGCAATGGTAAAACTTGGATCTTGCATCTCACCTTTAGAATCCTTCCCTTCTCTAGAGGGGTGCCCTGAGGCTCTTAGCACCCACATTCTGAGCTTAGAGATCTGCTGCTCCATCTACTCCCCAAGTCTGTACCCCTGTAACTGGGTGGTCTGTTCTCCACTTCCCCTTCTCCCTTCAATTTTCTTACATCTCATACCACCAGAACCCTAGGTTTAATTTGCAAGGGAGATTTTCCTTCTGGATCATTATTTTGGAAAAGGCAATAGATTGACCAGTATAGTACATAGTCAAAAGTCAGGCATACTGATTGTATAAACTTGGCAAAGACCTTCCTCCAAATGTCAGAGGAAAACCAGAGTGAGTCCATTCTCAGACTATTGTGGGCACCATCATCTAAATGTCACACAATGCTTTTATAGCAGAGCTGAGCTTAAATTCAGGTCTGCTGTTTTGTCTCTTCTCTCCCACTCTCTCCTCAGTCTAGAGCCTTGATTAGTTCCTTCTGATCTATAACTTTTTATGTTGTGTTCTAAGGTCCTTTTCACTCTGACATCCTGTGTTCTAAGGTCACATTTTGTGTTCTATTTTACAAGACCCCTTCTAACCTTGATGTTCAAAGTTCTTGTGTTCTAGGTCCCTTTTAGCCCTGACATTGCACGTTCTATGATCTTAGATCCCTTCCCAAATCTGATATTATAGGGTTTCAAAGCAGTGTCTCAAGGGGCTTCCCAGTCTCAATATTCTTTGTTCTTGAGTTGTTCCGGCTCTTGTGTTGTGTAGAACAGGAGTTCTTAACCTGGACCCCATGGATAGATTTCAGGGGGTTCCCTCTGTTGGGGGAAAAAACCCAAATGCCTATATCTGTATTATTTTCACTGATGTCTAATTGAAACTTTGTTTTTCCTTTGGTGATTTAAAAGCATTATTCTGAGCAGGGACCCATAGTCTTCACCAGACTGCCATGGGGATTTATGTTAGAACCCATGATGTAGAAGATCAATGTCTGGTTTCTTTATAAAGAATAAGTGGGGACCCAGCTTTGTTCATAGGGAGCTTCGGAAGGCGCTCAAGGTGTGATGACCTGCATGAAGTGGGACAGGCCGTGAGTGACAAAGGGCTGCCTTGTGAGTCTCAGAGAGAGGGTACAATCATTCCTTCCCTGTGCAGGCCCTGAAATCTTCTGCCCACCCTCTGGGGAAGCTGCTGAAGCTGCTGACACTGGCCTTCCAGGCCACCTACTCCGGCATTGGGGCCAACAAGCACCTGCTGGTCCTGGCCCAGGAGGAGGTGAAGCATCACGCCAAGGAGATCTGGGCTTTCTATCAGTAAGTTAGCGGCTTCTCAAATGACTTCTAGAGGCCTTCCAACTCAAGATTCTAGCACTCTCAAGCCTCTGAGAGAAGAGTGTAGAAAAACTGCTTCTTTCCTCATTATCCCTTTGCAGGGGACTGATGCAGATAGCCTTGAAGCAGCAGGGCCAGATTCAGGAGGAGTGTGAAGACGCCAATAAAAGGTACCCGGGGTCTCCCACTCCTTCTTGGTGGTTCTGAGTTAGCTCCCCCAGGTTGGACTTCCACGCCAGTCTACTGCCCTCCAGGGATTAGGGTTCCTGAGTGGAGCTGACTTAGGCCCTTGACTTTTCTTTCTGGAGAATTATAATGGAAAAGGCAATAGATTGACCAGAATTTGAATTTTTATCCTTCTAATTATGGAATCCTTGAGTTCTTTCACTTTAAGACAAAGAGGTTGGACTAATCTTGAGGCTGGTGAATTATTACTGACTGGCTAGTTTTTTGTTGTTTTTTGTTTTTTTAATGTAAATACTGTCCAGCTGTGGAGGCTAGATTTTGTGATCTTCTGCACTGGCTGGACTCTAATTCTGTGATCCTAATCTTACCTTCTGGTGCACCTACAGAGGAGAGGAATAGGGTTAGAGGAGGCTGAGAGAACATTCAATCTTGATGGGATACCATTCCTTACAGAAAACTCTGTGAATTTCAATAATTTAAACTTTATTTTATAAACAAAATATACCATGAGAGCTGGTCACATTTTGAAGGAGTGTTCTAGTCTTTGTTCCAAGTCTGTTCATGTCATTCTTACTGTATTTTACTTTCTGTACCATTCCTGAATTCTTACCCACTAACACTTTACAAATGGAGAACTGATTCTTGGGGAAAAGGGGAGGGAAGATAAGGACACCAGCAACACTATATTAACACTTCAGTATTTAGCACCTGGCATGTAGTAGGTGCTTAATAAATGCTTGTTGTTGCCATTGCTAGACACCAAGACTTGTCTAGACTATTGATCAGTGGGGGAGGAGGAGTAATAGCTTTCTTGCTAAGTCCAAGGCTTAGCTAAGGTCCCCCTGCAGAAGTCTGGCTCCCCAAAAGAGGCAGTTCCCTTCTCTTTGATCCTTTTCTTGAGGGAAAAGGAAGGGCATTACAGGCTGAAACATTTTCAAAAATGGGATCATAGAGCCTAGGTCTCCAGCTAGCAAGGATCTCTACCTCTTATTTTAGAGCTGATGAAAATAAGGCCCATGGTTAAGTGACGTGTTTAGGCAGTAAAATTTATGGTGGGATCTGAACCCAGGTCTCCTTACTCCAGAGAAAGTGCCTTTTCCTTTGTACCCCCTGCTTCAGGAACTGCTTGCCCTTCGCTCCCTATCCTGAACCATCTAATGGGGACAAAGGAACATGGTAGCGAGGGGTCTGGAGCTGTTGGGGTTTTAATGAAGCCTCTCGTTACATTAGTGACTGACTCCCTCTGTGACTTTAATATAGATTTAGAACTGGCTGGGGCTTCAGAAACCCTGTGCTCTCAGGGCTTAACTCTCCTTCTTTGGTAAAAGTGGGGAAGAAGCATCCTTTCTCTCACTCTGATATTGGGCAGATCAAATAAGACAATGCTTGTCAAGCTGTTTTGGGAAGTTTAAAATGGTGATACATTTATTTTGGAAGTGGTCCAACTGGGAAGGGCTGAGCTCCCTCCCAAGAGCTATTTAATGAGGGGATACCTATAACTTGGCAGAATTCTAGGCCTAGAATCATAATTTAGGGCAAATCCATCCTCAGACACTTTCTAGCTGGGTGATCCTACTTGCCTCGGTTTCCCAATTTGTAAAAGCTGGAGAAGGAAAGGGCAAATACTCTAATATTTCTGCCAAGAAAACCCCAACAGGTCTTGAAGACTCAGACCTGACTTAACAGCAACCAACTGTGGTTTTGGCTTTATTGGCTGGAAGATCATACTGAGTCTCATCCCAGCAGAGACATACCCAGCTAACTCTGCTTCCTCCCACAGTGCCCCGGAGGCCTACAGGCTGGTCCTGCCCCTCATCCTGCCCTGCTTCTATCCGGAGCTCTTCATGCTGTACATGCTGTACCATGAGAAAGAAGACAGCCTCTATAGCCAGGGGATAGTGGACCTCAGCCTGTTCCCGGACACCAAGCTGCTGGAGTGCTTGGACGTGCAGAAGTGAGCGGGGGTCCCCTTGGCTCTGGCCATCTACGATCCATGGGCAGGGACTGGGAATATGCTTTAACCTGTTCCCTTGTGCCTAGGATGGGGCTTTGTCATAGAACGAGAGAGACAGTGCCAAAGAAAAAAATAATATTAATAATATATTCTGTGAATTTAGTTTGCCAGAAGCAATTTGATTGAGTTTAACCTTTCTTTATAGTCAGACTATTTCTAGATTGAAGACCGGGTCAGGCTAGGATAGTTCTCCATATTCTCCAACATGATTTTCTGCCAGGAAGTTTTAGGTAACGATCAGAAGAGGTTAAAATGTAGTTTGAGGTTAACATTCTAGAAATGGTCAGCTCCCTCCTAAGGAGTTTCTTTGATCAAAATCTTAACCTAGCATTCTCAAAGAAAAGTTCTGAGGTGGGTCAAGAGGCCAATCACTTCAAAGGCAAGGGGGAACAGCTCCATGATCTTATCTATACTAGACTTATGTTCAGCTATCATTCTTACTGAATTTCAAAGGAAGGTCTCAGCTTTTGTTCTTCCCATTTGCCTAAAGGGAGCAATCTGGAAAGACTGGAGAAATATTTCTTGAGAAACTAAAAAGGAATTTTTTTGCTTTGTTTCATTTAAAATATGCTTCCTCAACGGTTTGGTATGGACTGATGGGCTCTGGCCAAAAATGTAGAGCTGCAGCTGGTCAGAATCATTGAGGGCACATAACAGACAGGGACCAGAGGAGGTCATTCATGGGGTCCATATCTCTGAAGGTAGTTCTTCCATCAGTTTTTAAATGTCACATGCTAAAGAGACAAGGTATTATAATTGGGGAGTCAGGAGACCTAGCTTCAGCTTTTCTGTTAATTCACTATGACCTTAGGAAAATGACATCACAATAAAAATCATAAAAGTAATAATGAGGGTTTATACAACATTTTAAGGTTTGCAAATTACTTTATACATCTTATCTCATTTAATCCTTATAATAATCTTGGTGCTGTTATTAATGATAATAATAAAAAACAACTAAGGCAGACAGAAGTTATCCACAGCTAGTAAGTATTGTCAGGGTAGATTTGAATTCAGTCCATCCTGACTCCAGGTCCAAAGCTGTATTTTATGTGCCACCACATGCTTTAGTGGGGAGTGGGTGGGAGCCAGAGACCTTGGGGGTTTTTCATCCTCTGCTCCTCACTAGGTGTGTAACTTTGATCATGTTTGGTCTTTGTGCCTTACTTACAATGAGAGATACCTGAGGTCTTTTCCAATCTTGAATCCTGTGATCTCAGACTTCAGCATGGGTTTCAATTTTATAAATATGACTATTTATATTGTTTCAGAAGTGATTCATGATCAACAATTAAATATAAACAAAGTGGGTGTGTTGGGAGGGGAGCATACAGTACAATGAGGGGGTAGTGATGGAGTAGATGGTCTCTAAGGGTCTTCTCAGCTCTAAGGGTACATGGTTCAAGAATATAGCTTATTTTGGCAAAATGCTCATCATTTTAACCAGCCTTGAGAGCCTGAGCAACTTCTGAGCCTCTCTCCCCTTCTCTGTTAAAACCTGTTCTTCTTGTTCCAGGCACCTGTGGCCTCTCAAGGACCTCACACTAACAACCAATCAGGTGAGATGAGAGCCTCCAGGTAGCTAACACCTGCCCAAGTAACTCAGGCAGGATGCTACAGGGAGTAGGGGCAGAGTGAAAGATGAGAAGGTTCTGAGTCACTGACATCAGGGAAGACTTCCTAGAAGGTTTATAGAGTTTAGGAAGAGAGCCAGGTTTAGGGTTGAATAGGGAGGAAGGCAGCCAGAATTTGGGAGATGGGGAGATGGACTGTGCAGTGACAACAAAGACATGGTAAGTATGGAAAAACACTTGTGTTGTCTAGATTGGAGAAGCAGCCAGATAGAATGAGCACTGCTTGGAGGTAGGAGACTTGGGCTGTAGCTTTGACTCAGCCACTTACTGGGGGAGGAAAGGGAGGGATTCTTGGGCCAGTCATTCTCTGACACATTTTCCTTTGCTTTAAAATGGATGTGTTGGATTAGGTGATCTCCAAGGTTCTCTTCAGCTCTCACATGCTGGGATAAGTTACAATGATAGAATTATGTGCCTTTCAGTGAAGTTTGATCTGACTGGTCCTGATTATATGAGTCTCAATTATAGGCTGGGGATGAAGGGGTCACTTAAGGACAGGTGTTGAAGGGCTGAAGATCATCAGGAGGGAGGGGTTTGATTTCTAGGTTGGCTTTGTGGAGGGGCTAAGGTATGGGGCAGAAGATTGGGTAGAGGGTCCCAGTCTGATGTTTGATTTTGATTCTTGCTGTCCCCTTGCAGAGACACTCCCTGGTTAGAGACAAGTGCTTCCTTTCTGCCACTGAATGTTTACAGAAGATCATGTGAGTCACCCTTTCAGGGCCAACCAGCCCATATGGGAGCAGGATGGACTCCTATCTTCCCTTCCCATTGGAGAGGGAAAGAAGAGCCCCTTTTCATTCCCATCCATAGATGGAAGTCCATGTCCTTATCCTATTCCAGACAGGTAGTAGCCTGGTGCCCTAAAACCAAACCTGTCAGTAAATACTGTCAGCCTTGACCTAAGACCTTATTGCCCCCATTTTGCATTATTTACTTCTTCCAAGATTTTGCTCTGAAAAATTAAAAAAAAAATTTTTTTTAAACTTTTATCTAGTGACACTGGACTGCTTTTAAAGTGGATGTACAAGTCATCAATATCTGACCTCAATGGCTCCTAATTCACTGATTCATATGATTTGGCAGTAAATCAAAATATGGGTCCATTAAAGTCCTCTCCTTACCATACTGAGGACACACTCCCCAGCCGGACTTCAACATCCCTAGGCACACAGCTTCCTCTGTGTCAAATGGTCCTATTCCATTCTACTAAACTACATTTCTCTAGCGATATTCCATGATTTACTCTGGGTTTTTGTAGTCTAAACTGTTAGGTACACGGGCCATTCTCTGTATAGCATCTCTGCCCCTTTTGTTCCTCTTCTCTGTTTCTAAATACAACTCACAGTCTGTTTCCATCAGAAAGTATTCCCTGATTTACCCTGGCTGATTCCCATCACTCCTGCCTCCTTTTAGTTTTAAAATGCACAGACCTCTGAGATTCAGCTAACACGACTCTGAACATGGCTCGTGTGTTTTTTAATGCATGTTTTTTCCATGCTGGCCCACTTGCGATTGATTCCTGACTCACACTGGGAATTCTTCAGTGCTAGGATTTAGGGTTTCCCATTAGACTGGGGGATTTTTAAGGGCTGGGTCTTCTTTTAGACCAGAGGGGATCCTTGAAGGCAAAGACTGTCTCCCGTCAGACAGGGAGGTAGGAGATGGAAATTCATTCCAGATTGAAGCTTCTATTCCCCTTTCATTCCTCCCAGTCTGGCCTGTATAGTTCTACATAAAGGAAGACTTAACAGATGAGATGATCTTAGGGTGTCCTGCCCTTCCCTCGGTGACAGTATGAAGTCAGGAGAATTGGTTTGGAATTCTGACTTGGATCTGTGTGATCCAAGTGAGCTGATCTATCTCTTTGTTGAAAGGGAGGCTGGTGATCCTTGCATTACTCCCTTTACAAATCTGTTATAAGATCGTTTTCTGATTTTTAAAGCCCTGTCTAAATGAGCTGTTCCTGCTACTCTCTACCATAGCACCACAGTGGATCCCCGGGAGAAGCTGGAGATGCTTGAGAAGACCTATGCTGAGATTGAGAACACGGTTTCCCGGGTTCTGGAGCGGGAATATAAGCTTCCCATGGATGACCTGCTGCCCTTACTCATCTACGTGGTGTCCCGGGCCCGGTAAGCCAAGGGATGGCAGAAGG
>JAJPUD010019630.1:1031-26209 GCA_023553655.1 Myrmecobius fasciatus | reverse complement strand
AGAAAGGAGGGAAGATTAGAGGAGATAAAATTTGAAAGGGAATGAGACAGAGAGATGGAGAGATACAGAGAGAGAGAGAGAGACAGAGACATAGAGATAAACACAGAGAGAAAGAGAGATAGAGAAAGAGACAGAGAGATGGAGACAGAGGTAGAGAGACAGAGAGAGACAGAAAGAGAGAGAGAGAGAGAGAGAGAGAGAGAAGAGAGAGAGAGATGGAGACAGAGAAAGACAGAGGCAGAGAGACAGAGAGAAAGAGACAGAGAAATGGAGACAGAGAGAGAAAAGGTGAGAGACAGAGACAAAAATAGACAGAGAGAAAGGGAGAGAAGGAGAGGGAGGAGGAGAGGAGAGAGAGGAGAGAGAGAGGGGCAAAGAAGAAGAGAGAAGGAGAGAGAGGTAGAGGGAGGAAAAGAGAGAGAGAGACAGGGAGGGAGAGAGGAAGAGGGAGAGAATGCAGGAAGCATGGTGTGCAACAATCAGGTCACTTTGTTAGACTATTTAGGAATGGTGTTAGGGGGAGCAATTCAATTATCTTTTGTACCCTGAAGTGCTTACTTATTTCAGTCATGGGTTTTAATCAATATGACTTCTACAAGTTTAATCTTAATTGATTCCATACTAACGTATTTCATTTCTTTCTGTAATTAATAAATGTTAAGTAAGTTGTTTTTTGTTATTTTCTCCCAAGTCTCCTATACTTCTTTCAACTTATATAAGATGCTTAGAGTGGCTATTTTTAATACAACACTTTACTATTGCTAACCTGGCTATTTCCAGATAACTGGGAAATCAATTTTTGTTTGCTTTTCTCTGTTTCTTTATTACTTTCACTATAAAAGTTATTGAGCCTATTGCCTTCTAATATATTGACACAACTCCTAGGGAATTTAAATGTATGAATAAAAGAATAAACAAGGCTTGGCTAAGATTTAATTTGACCTTATATTTGTTACATTAAGTTATGAAAACATATCATAATTAACATGAAATGTGTAAAAGTCAAAATAAAATTCATTCAAAAGTCCTTGATGAATTATTAGATAAATCTGTTTTACACCCTTCACTATGATCTTTTAATCAAAGTGGCTCATTTCTTTTTTTTTTGAGTTTTAATTTTCAAAATATATGCCTAATTTTCAGCATTCACCCTTGCAAAATCTTTTATTCCAAATTTTTCTCTCCCTTCCCCCCATCCTCTCTCTAGACAAGTAATCTGATATATGTTAAACATGTGCAATTCTTCTATATGCATTTCCACATTTACCATGCTGCACAAGAAAAATCAGATCAAAAAGCAAAATAAATGAGAAAAAAGGAAGCAAACAACAACAACAAAAGTTGAAAATAATATGTTGTGGTCCACCCTCAGTTCCCACAGTGCTCTCTCTGGGTGCAGATGGCTCTCTTCATCACAAGATCATTGGAACTGGCCTGAATCACCTCACTATTGAAAAGAACTAAGTCCATCAGAATTGATCATTGTATAATCTTGATGTTGCTGTGTACAATAATCTCCTGATTCTACTCACTTCACTCAGCATCAGTTCATGTAAATCTTTTCAGGTCTCTCTGAAATCATCCTGCTTATAATTTCTTATAGAACAATAATATTCTACAACATTCATATACCATAACTTATTCAGTCATTCTCCAATTGATGGGCATCCACTAAATTATCAGCTTCTTAAAGTGGCTTGTTTCCTACCAGTTAATGACACTTCAGATAGAAAATACAGAAAAGTTAAATGCAGAAAGCCATGCTTTCAAGGAAAGTAGGAAATCCAACAGGTCTTGAGTGAAAAACAGAGCTTATTCTAGACACAGGGAAAAACCATAAAGGAGATTCAGTATAGTATATTAGTATATTTTATTATTCAGTCTTTTGTTTGTCTGAGTTTTCGGTACCTCATTTGGGTTTTTCAGGGTTTTTTGGCAAAGATACTGGAATTGATTGCCATTTCCTTCTCCAGTTCATTTTAGAGATGTGAAAATTGAAGCAAATGGAGCTAAATGACTTGCCCAAAATCATACATATGATATAAGTGTCTGAGGCCAGATTTGAACTTAAGTCCTCCTTACTCCAGGTCTGCTGCTCTAAACACTTTATTATCTAAGAGCAGTCTATTTCTTTCTCACAAAATTTACTAAGCTAGGCTTCTATTCTCCCTGATCCTACCTATATAATTAATATGTATTATAAAAACAATTTTTGGTAGACATAATAGGCAAAAAAGTGTAATGTATAATAACAATGTCGACTGAGGCTTTGGGATGGTTTCCTGAAAAACAATTTATTAAAATCCATTTTATTTCTAAAAATAACTAGAGGCCACATCTTAGGAATATTGACTCTCAAAGGAGTCCACACACATGAGGACTCTGGGCATTGATTTGTAACACATTCATAGTTTTAAGACTTGCTGAAACCAATTATGGAAAACCGAAGCACAGGAAGGATAAAATTATCATCAAAATCTCTTTAAGGAAGGAATGAGCATTTATTAAGTACTTGGAACTTTGATTCAGTTCTTTATTTATTCTAAAAATGAAACCTTTATCAGGAACAATGGCGATAAAAATTTTTCCCAGTTTTATGCTTCCCTTCTAATCCTGGCTACATTGATTTTGTTTTTGCTAAACCTTTACAATTTAATGTAATCAAAGTTGTCCATTTTGCCTTCCATAATGTTCTCTATTTCTTCTTTGGCCATAAATTCCTCCCTTCTCCAAAGATCTGATAGGCAACCTATCCCTTGCTCTCCTAATTTGCTTATTGTATCACTCTTTACACATAAATCATGCATCCATTTTGATTTTATTTGCTATGGGGTATGAAATATATGTCTATGCCAAGTTTCTAATATAGTATCTTCCAGTTTTCCCAGAAATTTTTGTGAAATGGTGAGTTCCTATCCCAGAAGCTAGAGTGTGGGTGTTTATCAAATAATAGATTATTATAGTCATTCATTATTCTATCATGTATATCTAATCTATTCTACTGATCTACTAATCTATTTTTAGTCAATACCATATATTTATTTTTATGAGTGCTGCTGTATGCTATAGTTTTAGGTCTAGTACTGCTAGAACATTGTTATTTCTATTCTTTTTTTCATTAATTCCCTTGATAATCTTGAGCTTTTGTTCTTCCAGATAAATTGTGTTATTATTTTCTCAAGCTCTGTAAAATAATATTTGGCATTTTGATTGGTATGGCATTGAAAAAGTAGTTCAATTTAAGTAGGTAAATTCTTTTTTAACGTAAAAAAGAATACATAAGAAAGTTTAGGATAACTTTGGAATTGCTGGTTAAATTTAGGAAATCATTTATTAAAAGCTATATGTTTACACTTGTAACTCCTAAAAATTTTATTATGATGATGGAAGATAGAAGTAATAAACATGGACAAAGGATGTGCGTGTGAGTTGAAAATGTTAAGATGATAGCTAAAAATACAGTAAAATTAAGGAGTGAGAAAGAGGGATGCACTGGAAGAAATGGAAAGAAATATTTACAATGTGACATTATTTCACAGAAAAAAAGGCACAAAAGAGCTTTTAGAGTGGAAAGGAAGACAGGGTTGGGGGCATCATCTGAACCTTATTTCCACTGGAATTTGCTCAAAGAAGGAATAACAAACACACTCGGTTATAGAAATCTATATGACTCTAAAGAAAAGTAGGAGGGGAAGTCTGTAAGTAAAAGAAGGGGATGATAGAAAGGAGGGAAGATTAGAGGAGATAAAATTTGAAAGGGAATGAGATGGAGAGATGGAGAGACACAGAGAGAAAGACAGAGACAGAGACACAGAGATAGACACAGAGAAAGAGAGATAGAGAAAGAGACAGAGAGATGGAGACAGAGGTAGAGAGACAGAGAGACAAAGAGAGAGAGAGACAAAATAGTGAGACAGCCCATGCCTTCAAAGAACTTACACTTTAATAAGAGAAAAAGGCATATATAGGGAAATTTGAACAATACAGGTTATTAAAATGGTAGTGTTGACTTAGTTGCTATTGGTATTCAATATGGCATGGAGATTTGGGGGAAATATCCTAGTGGGCCTATTAAGTTGGAAGTTCAACCTTCAGGCTCAGAGTCCTAGGAACTGGTCATTTCGTTTTTCATTTAAGTCATTTATTTATTTCTTCAATTGGAACACTTCAGGATGAAATTGATATTTTACCTCGTACTGCTCTAGAAAACTATTGAGGACACTTGATAGAATTCTAATCTTAAATAAACTGACAACCTGATAAATGACAAGTACTGCTTATTTATTAGCCAAAGTGGGGAGATTAAGGTATATCAGTTTTTTTTAAACTCTTCCATTACCCATTTTTTTTTATTAAAGCTTTTTATTTGTATAACATATGTATGGGTGGTTCCCCAAGAATGATCTTTACAAAGCTTCCCATTACAAATTTTACCCCCAGTCCCCTCCCCTCCCCTAGATGGCAGGAAGTCCACTACATGTTAATAATGTTGAAATGCTTGAGAAGTTATGCAAGAAAAATCCTATCTACAAGAAGAAAAAAAAAAAAAGAATCAGAGAAAGGCAACACAATGCAAGCAAATGTCAATAGAGATCATGAAAATGTTACATTGTGGTCCACATTTCATTTCCCTTTCTCTGGGTGTATATGGTTTTCTTCAGTGAACAATTGGAACTGGTTTGAGACAATTCTTTGTTGCAGAGAGCCATGTCCATCAGAATTGATCATCATGTAATACTGTTGTTGCTGTGTATGATGATCTCCTGGTTCTGCTCGTTTCACTCAGCATCAATTCATGCAAGTCCCTCCAGGCCTCTCTGAAATCGTCCTGCTGGTCGTTTCTTACAGAGCAATAATATTCCATAACATTCATATACTATAATTTATTCAGCCACTCTCCAATTGATGGGCATCCCTTCAGTTTCCAGTTTCTAGCCACCACAAAAAGGGCTGCCACAAACATTCTTGCACATGTGGGGCCCTTTCCCTCCTCTAAGATCTCTTTGGGATATAGGCCCAGTAGAAACACTGCTGGGTCAAAGGGTATGCCCAGTTTGACAACTTTTTGAGAATAGCTCCAAATTGCTCTCCAGAATGGTTGGATCCATTCACAGTTCCACCAACAATGTATTAGTGTCCCAGTTTTCCCACATCCTGTCCAACATTCATCACTATCTTTTCCTGTCATTTTAGCCAATCTGACAGGTGTATAGTGGAGGTATATCAGTTTTATATTATTTTATTCTTCTCTTTAAAAATATTTCTTATTTTTGCTTTTATGGATTTGGCTATAAATAGCCAACTGATACAGGAAAATATCCCACATCAATAAAATATTTTTCCTGTTTCTTAAAAAATCCTTATTATTAAAACTATTTATTGTTCATTAGTATGAAAAAGTATTTCAGAGCAGGCACTTTTACTGCATGATTTTTCCTAAGATTCATTAGAATGCATTAATAAACATCTCTTTTAATAATTTTAATAATAAACATTTGTCATGGTAAGAAAGAGACAGAAATAAACAATAACATGATTGGCTAATATATAGTGAATTATTAATAAATGCTTGTGGACTGACTATATATTTGTAAAGACACTCCCTATTGTGATATAGGATGGTGCCAAATCTCTGCATATTGACTTAGAAAATCTCAAATTAACATTATCTAGGTTGCTTTATATTTTCATTTATTTTTAAATATTTGTCAAATAAAATTTTTCATCATGCTTTGGCTATACTCAAGAATTTGCTAGCCCTAGAGTTTTGCTCCTTTGATAAAGAAGATCCAGGACAGATTCCCTAATTGAAAAGTAATTTTCTGTAAATGTCACTCTTCATGATGTCCAAGTTTACAGATGATATTTTGCTAATTACTCAGATCCCCAGACATTTCATAATCCCCTGGAAGAGACTTTTAATCACTTTAGCTGGTCCATTCCCAGGAAATACAAAATGAATGCTATCTATTGTTGAGATTTCAAGAGGCATTTGGATGAGAATTTGTCCATCAGAGAGGAGATTGGATTATGATCTAATTTACATAAATTCTATCAGAACCTAGCCTGGGCCCTTGTGTTTGACTAATAAGCACCACTTACCTGACAGCACATCCACTTTTTTCCCTCACATAGCTTTAATTACTTATGTTATTGGTATTGTATCATTTGTTGATTTTAGCAAAAAAAGAATAATTAGCATAGTTGTAGTCAAGTTGATTGGCAATAAGACCCTCCACATGTCCCCAGGTGACGGAACTACAGGCCATGGCAGCCCACAAAGCTATTGCAGCTTGTTAGGATTTGCTAGAGACTGTGTCCTGCTGGTCTGGTTTGCAAAATGCCAGTTCATTCCACAGAGATAATCAGTAGAGCACTTTGGTGTAGAATTAATATATGCACAAAAATATATATTACCTTTTGACTTTGATTTCCTGACTACTTTAAAATGATAACTAAAATCATATGTTTCACAAAAAAACTTTTCTTAATCCTTCTTAATTCTTGTATCTTCTCTCTTTTAATTATTTTTCATTTATCCTGCACATATCATTTGTTGTTGTTGTTGTCATTGTCCACCTTGTTAAGTTATGAGTTCTTTGAGGGCACAATCTGTCTTTTCTCTTTTTTGTATAGCACCTAGCACAGTATGGTGTCTGTTATATAATAGGCACTTGTTAAATGTTTACTCACTGACTTATTTTAGTCTATCCCTGTTTTGGATTTGACAGCACAAAAAGTGCAAACAATTAATAATATGATTGAAGAAAAACATAGATTTTATATGCTGTAGAAACCAAAGGACACATCTCAATTTATGTCCCTCTAAAGTGGATAGATGCCTGCTGCTCATGCTTTAGCTATTTGAGATAATAAAGTTACAAAATTGAACAGCTTTTCCACAGAAGTACTTGATAACTTCATTGCATATTTTATCATTGGAAAAATAAAACTGCCTTCTTAAGGTATGATTGTTTTATGGTGACTATAATTTGATACAAACTATTAGCTACAACATCAATTTGTGCTTCATTTAAATTAAATGATGTTCTACCAATAGAATCCCTAATCACAGAGAGAATAAGTAATTTCACAGGTTTTTCTTAAAGGAAAGTTAAAATCTATTGGAAATATCTTAAATCTTTGTTTGAATTCCTTTTTACATCTGCTTTCACATGTCAGAAGAAAAACATTTTAATAATATTTTATTTTCCCCAATTGCATGATAAAACAATTTTTAACATTAAAAAAAGTTTACATGCATCCATCTCTCTCTTCCCTTCCCCTTCCCCCCTTGAGATGGTAAGCTATTTGAAATAGTTTGAAATATCTGAAAAATATATCCTTTGGGTTTTACTAACTTCACTCAGCATCATTTCATGTAATTCTTTCCAAGTTTCTTTGAAGTCATACTGCTTATTATTTCTTATAGGACAATAATATTCCATTACAATCATATGCCATAGCTTGTTCAGCCATTCCCCAAATGATGGGCATCCCCTCAATTAGCAATTCTTTGCCACCACTGAAAGAGCTGCTATAAATATATTTTAGTTAGAAAAAGTCCCCTCCACCTGCCCCGCTTTTAAAAAAGAAATCTCTATGGAATACAGACTTTATAGTGATATTGCTGCATTTCACTGTCCATATTATAACCTCATCAACTGCCATATGTTACAATCACCATTTCTATGCAGGTTGCTTTTAGATCTAGTTTGTCTCCTAAACTCTATCCCTATTTCATTCACAACATACTGAGCATTTCAAACAAGATGTACCCTAAGCGTTTCAAACTCAGCCTGCCCAAAATAAAATTAATTATCTTTTCCCACCAAAGCTAAGCCTTTTCTGTAATTTCCTATTACTGCCTGGATCACCACCATCTCTCTAATCACCTAGATTTCTAACCTTCATGTCATTCTACTCATTTTCTTACCTCCACATCAATTAGCAATTTTTAAAGACATAATTTCTAGCACTACAATATTCCTCGTATGTGTTACTTTCTCTCCAGTCATATTGCCACTACCAATCTCTAATTCAAGCCACAGGCAATAGCCTTCTAGTTGTTGTTCATGCTTCAAGTTTTTCCCTGTTTCATTCCCAAACCCACAAAGTTGCCAAAGTGAATTTCCTTCCCAAAGCCCTGATTAGGGCAACCCCCTATTTCTTCTAAGTAAAAAAATATAAGCTTTCAGTTTGGCAATTAAAGTTGTTTACAACATCCTTGCATTAGTTTGACAAATGATTGCCATTCATGAATTCTCCAAACTATTCGTAATATCTGATTCATCTTTTTTTCTCACACTACTGTTATAAGAGAGCAATAATATGGCTTTTCTAAGCTTGCCCTCTGTGCTGGATTGCAGACCTTTGGTTTTGCATTATTGGATTCCCTGGTTTCCTTCATGATTTAGTCAAAACACTACCTGTTACATGATATCTTTCCTGATACCCTAGGCTACAAATTCACTCTTTTCCATTACTCTATTGTATTTATCCTTCAAATACTTTGGATATACTAATATACACATTCCTTTCATTATATAATATAAAACTCTTGAAGGGAAATTAAAAAAAAAAACTAAATTCACATTTGACTTTGTATCCTTAACTCTTAGAAGAGTATAAGTACCTTGACATTTTAATTTCATTCAATATTTTCCAATTAAACATAAAAATTAACAATCTTTTTTTTTAAATTTGAGTTTTACTTTCTCTTCCTTCCTCATGCCTCTCTACTTTCTAGAGGATACAATCAATTTGACATAAAATATACATATATATGCAAAAATCCAAAATTTATTTCTATATCAGCCATTTTGCAGAATAAAACACAGACCAAATATTTAATTCTGTTTTTATTAAATTCAAAAAAGTGTTTTGTTATTATCATCATAAAATTTTGGAGTTTGTCTTGGCAGATAGACTACTAAGTATTTTATCTTAGTCATTATTTTAAATTTCTCTTTCTGTGATATAATTTTGGACTTTGTTAGTAGTATATAGAAATGCAAATGTTTTATGTGGATTTATTTTATGGTTTACATCTTTGCTGATATTTTTGTGTTAGTTTTGTTACTTGATTGTCTAGGATTCTTCTAAGAATACCATTATATCATCTGCAAATAATAGTTTTGTTTCCTCTTTGCATATTTTTATGCTTCCAATTTCTTTTTCTTGGCATTGTTTTACTACCTTGTTGAATAATGTGGTTATATCCCTTATCCTCAATGTTACTGTAAAGACTTCATTACAAATTTTCATTACAAATAATGCTTGCTCTTGGTTTTAGATATATAGTACTTATCCTGAGAGCTTCCATTGATTTCTATTTTATCTAGTATTTTAAATTGGAATGGGTCCTGTATTTTGTCAAAGGTATTTTCTGTCCATTGATAATGGTAATTTGATTTTTTGTTTTTTTGTTAATGATAAAGTTAATTATGCTGATAACTTTCCTATTACTTAACTATCCCTGCATTCATAGCATAAATTCACCCAGTGATAGTGTATGGTCTTTGTAATATATTGCTGCAATGTACTTGCTAGTATTCTATTTTAAAATTTTCATGGATGTTCAGTAACAAAACTGATCTACATTTTTCTTCCTCTGTTTTAGCTTTTCCTGGTTTAGGTATCAATCAGTACCATATATATATATGTTTTAATAAGTATTTGATATGACTCCCTTACCTATTTTTTTCAAATAGTCTATAAAGATATATTTCATAGTTTGTTAACACAGTATGCTTAAGAATCATGGAATATTATGGTTTTAGAAATATTTTAAATTATCTAAATGTCATTAAAAAGATAAATGTTGGTTATAATCATTCTGAATAATTTTACCAACTATGACATATGCATGGGTCCCAGAATGACAGACATTATCAATAACCAATATGAACAGAGGGAAAAAAAAGAAGTCACTCATTTAGTAAGAGGTAGAAACTAAACTATAGTTTTATTATCCATAAAATATTAAAATAATTAGAAAAATATTGGTTAGTCACATCCTAAAAAGAAAGATAAAGTTACAGATGCAAGAAAGTTTGTAATTAGACTCATTTTTAATTCAGCATGATCTCATTGAAAACACTATATGCTGGAACTCAAATATCTGTGAAAAAAGAGAAAGGAAATGTAGAGGATCCCAAAATATGAATAATGCAATTTGGTTTTGGCTTTTATTACTTATTTTTACTCATATTTGAGTATGAGGGATATCTAAGATGTAAGGAAACATGATGTTTTATTAAAAAAAACACTTGAGCAGATTAGGGCAGAATTGAGTTCCAGTCACAGTTTTTTCCACTAAATAGCTGTACGTATATGGCCAGTAATTTAATCTATCACTTTTCTTATCAATAAAATAAGGGGTTGGGACAAGATAATCTTATAATATCTATCCAACAATAACATTGTAAATAAAATGAGAAATTCAGTTTTATTAATAGAAAGAATTGAAAATAGCACCATAAAAAGTTAAATGTCTTTTCCCCATCTTTTTTCTTTGAAAGTAAAATGAAATTGTCTTTCTATAAAAAAGATCCTTCAAACTTCTAAGAAAATTTCCAACTTTAATTCTCTGATAATTATGACATTTTGTCATATAACAAATGAAATAAGATAGAAAAGAAAGGGTAGAAATCAAAATATGGTGGCTGTGTTGTTTATTTATTTCTGAATAGACATGAAATTGTTTTTCTCTCTAATGTCTCTAACATAAAATGTTTTTTAATCCAGGGGTCCAATGTTTACTATAAGGATTTTTTTTTCTTATTTTTAAGTACCTACTCAAAGAGTTACTATCTTCTTTTCTTATGTTTATTACTCTCTATTTTTAAGTGATTGTTGACATTGTTGTATTCTAGGATTTATGTCAGTAACCACAATAAACTCCTACACAGTTAAGATCAAGGAACTTAATAGTCATTCTAGCATTGCTTTTCCTTTCCTTCCTTCCTTCCTTTTTCCCTCCTCTCTTTTACTTCCTTTCTCCTTTCTTTTTTTTCCTTCCTTCCTTTATTCCTTGAAACCAATTTTGCACTTGTGTGCATATTTTTTTTTAAAACAGAATGCGTGATATCAGAGAATTTTAGCCAAATGAAAAGTCATCAAAGTTAAATATATGATTTCATATTTCAAATAATTAGTGAGTTTTATTAAAAACACCAAAATAGTTTTATGTCTAAGGTAATATTTCTATTTGTGTCTATACATATCTGGCTAAGATTCAGATTAATCTTAATGTTCTTAATCACGTCGAACCTGTCATCTTTAATAACATCTTTTAACTACTTTTATATTATTTTGGAAAATCTAAAAAACAGATGGTTTTAATGATTTTATGTATTACTGCTCCTCCAACTATGACTATTAACAACAAAATTAAAACATTTATGTTACATATGTATAATATGTTCTTATAAGGCATGTACTATAAGGCATTAGCATAATTTTTTTTTTTACTTTTCTAGATAAGCAAGCTGAGTCATGAGAGGGTTAAATGACTTATTTATGGTTACACAGTTATCAAGTAAAATTGCAAATGCTGACAGTTTGAAATTTTCTTATTTACCTGTCATTGAATTACCTTATTTTGGAAGGAATTGTGTTATACTAAGCTTATGATGCACATTTAAGCAGAGATGGAAGGTAGTATGATGGGTACTATTAGGAGAATGGAATCAAGAAGTGATATATTGCAATTTAGCCTCTAAAATTTCTTCTTGCATGACCACGGACAAGTCAATTAGCTTCCCTAGGAGTGAGACGACTTACTAAGACTTTACCTATTAAATTATAAAAAGGTTCCAACCTGCATTAGTGGAAGGAATTCTCACAGCAATGGGGAAAAACGTCCTTGATATATTGATGTATAGCTTGAGCATAAATTTTTTTTGAACTTATAACAATAATCAAGTGAGAGTCAAGTGTAAAATTGAGCTCATGTTTCTACACAGAGGAAAATGTGTTCAAAATGTAGAATTCATTTAAATAGGTTATATATTTACTCACTAATTGCCAATTAGATCTTATGAAGGTACAGATTCCTTGCATCAATCTTTATCTCAATATACCTATATCATATTCTGATTCTTCATATTCCTTATCTATATTTTCCTTATATTCCCATTAGAAGATCTACCCAATCTATGGGAGGTATTCCTCTAGATAGTTTTTATATATCATAGCCATTACCATCGCTCCTGTCCTGTGTGTCATGCTTATTGTTACAATCCCACTCTCCTTTCTTGAGGATACTCCTTATATTACTTCATATACAAAGACTACAGTGGAATATGTGCAAAAGCATATTTAAAATTATCATAGGTTTTTTACATCATTCTTTGCATCATCAACAACTGTGATTCAAATTGGGAATGTATTTGTGTTAAAAATAAGAAAAAAAAAAGCAAAGGTTTGTTCTAAGCAGCAGCTAATATCATTAAGAATATCATACTTTTCCATATGACAGTCAGCTCATTCCCTTTCTTTTTTTTTAATTTCTAGGGTTAAATAATCCAGTAGTGTCCCAAGATACCATGTCACTAATTCAATTAATTACTATACCAAATTTACATTGATTTTTGGAAAAATATCCACTTACTATTCTTATATTGTTTATGTGTATAACCAATGTTAGTTACACATCTCTTTGAGAAGGATTACATAGGTTCCAGAATTTATGAATAAACACATTATCAGTGGAGAATAGTTGCTTCTTGATATCTTAATCATCTATTGGGATTTCCACATCCATTTAAAACAACTCACTGCCTATGTGATATTGGCAAGTCATTTAATGTCTGTGCTTCTGAATATGCTCAGGTGCAAAGAAAGAAAGAGAAATAAATAAACTTGAAGACACCTTTGTCTAGGATAAGACCTGTATTAAATCTGGCTTTTGACACTTACTAGCTATGTCATTCCAATTAAGTTACTTAACCTCTGATGGCCTCATGCTCCTCGTTTGTAAAATGTGGATTGTAATAACACTTATCCTCCAACATGATTGTGGAAATCATGTGTGTAATTATTTGCAGATATTAAAACATCACATAGATGCTAGTGATATTTATGAGGTTGATACTATGATCAAACTATGATCTTCCAAGAAGTTATGGATATCTTTATCAAATACATTCCCTACTTTTGCATTATTCCATTAATAATCAAGCAATAATTGAAGAGAATTATATTCTTGCCTGCATTAAGGAACCATATAGACTGAATATAAGCTGAAAATCCTTCTTAGAAGATAACACTGGACATTAATATGCTGTATCATTTTTTGGTGATAAGAATAATTGGGATCATGTACTTTCATAAATTTTCCATTCCTCAAAAGATTATGATAGAAATGTGTTCTGCTATACAAAGTAATGCAAGAAGATATCTGCTACCCTTTCTATTTTTGTTAAGTATACATTGCTTAATTGTCATAAAGATTTCAGAGATAGGAGCTAGAAATATTGATAAGAAATATCTGATGTTATCATAGTCACCTTATATAAGTAGGAACCACAAGGGATTTTTAGTGTTATCTTGACATCTTCCCATTTTTAAGATATCTTCCATAATAACATCAGAATAGCTATAAAATTTTGGTCTAACACACATTTCTATGGATTTTTCACTTTGACTTTTAAAAATGACTTCTAATTTTGTCTTCTTTAATGTCATTTAACATACTAAATAAAAGACTAGAAATATTTTTGGGACATGTATCTTCCATAATACAATTCAGGACAGAGAAAAAACCTTAGTTACTAAGGAACACCTACCAGTCAAACCTTGAAGTTCTGCATACCAGTGAAAAACAATGCCAAGAATCAGATTTTATAAACATTCAAGAAAAAAAAAGACCTTTAAATATGAGGGAAAATAAAATAGCCAAGGATTATTCATATTCATTAAAAACTGAGAGAGAGAATGGAACAATGTGTTCCAAAAAAAGATTAAAGATCCATTTGTAACCTAAAAATGACATGTTCTGTAAACCTGGGACTAGTTGTTAGTAAAGGCATATCTGAATGTTAAATTAAAGAGTGATTTGAGGCATTCTATTGGATGTGTAAATTCAGAGAGACAAATATAAAAGAACAGGGGAAAATAGACTTTTTGATCTGAAAATTCTTCAAAAAATCACAAGAAAATTAAATAAATACTATAATCAATAAAGGGGAGTAATGGAATAAATTACCTTCAAGTTTATAGGCTATTTTAAGTGAGTGATATTAATATAGGAGGAATGCAAAGGATCTAATTGCTGAAAGGGCATATAATAATAGTAAAAAGGAAGCTTTGTATAAGTCCCTAAGATTTACAAAGCACTTTATACATATCATTTAATCAGTGGGATAAGAAATTAGGGCAAAGAAACTGAATTAATATACCATGAACTTAATACTTAATACTGTTATACCCTAATGTGATTCATTGTCTTTTGTAAGAGGGAATATTAGAATGGAAGGTTACATAAATCAGAAAGGAGATAGAGGATTTTGTGGAGGCAAGAGAGGTTAAAAAGTGAGAATGATTTCCAACTAAGTCATTTCATTAGTAGTAAAAAGATACAGATTCCTATAGTTTCTCAGCAATAATATGACACTGGAAAAATGGAATGAAGTGGCACATTAGATGGATTGGAATGGGGAAGAAAAAAGTACAAATAGATATTTTTGTTATAATTCTGTTTTGAAAATGCTAATTTGTTTCATATCATTAAAAAAGTAGGGAAAGCTTTTAGCATAATGTGAATTTTGCAATTGCTTGTGTATGATTTTACCTTTTAAAAATAGACCCTGTGTTAGGGTATAGAAAAATTATAAAGATATGTAAAATTACAAGAATTCTAAGTACATCTTGTATAGATAAAATCACAATAAAAATAAAGATTAATTAAGAAAACACAAATAAAAGAATAGATGTTATTGGAAATTTCATGATGATATTCTGAAAAATGTCTCTAAAAATAAAATATAGTAAAATTGGAAACTTTATATAGGAAAATGATAATGAAATAACATTTTAAAATTTCTGAGACAGCAAAAGTAGTATCAAATAAAAACTATCTACCTATTTAAATTAACAGAATAAAAATATTTAAAGAACTAAGTATTCAATTAAATTTATTGAAAAAGTCATTCATAAACAATTTTTTAAAAAAAGAAATCTTAAATAGGGAAAAATGGATAAATATAGAAAAAAATAAAATTTCTAAGAAAAATAAAAATAGGTTTTTAAGGACCTAAAAACCTTATTTTAATTAACCTAATCAAAATTATCAAAGAGGAAAATATGCAGGATTTTAAAAATAAGGATATCATAAAATATATAGAAGAAATCAAAATATCAAAATCTAATATGATAATAATGTGATATATAATATTGTGAAAATTGTTTTTGCCATATTTATAATTTTGTTCCAAAAGACCTGAGAACACTGGAGACATATAGCATTATTCAAAAAATATACCAAACCAAGAAAGATCATAAGATATAGAAACTTAAAATTCTTAGAAAAATAATTCATCTTTAAAGACACTTATAAAGCTGCCTTTTTGGATTATCATCAATACAATAAAATTAATGTTATTAAAAAATTATTTTTCATATAGTGTTCTAACAATTGAAATATTCTTAAGATATTCCATAGAGGCAAATTAAATAATATAAATTAAGTTCAATAAAAATTATGAAAAATGTGGAATGAAGGGAGTGTAAGTCATCCAGGCCTCAAGTTATCTTAAAAAGCATTAGTCATCAAAACTATTTGATATGATTTTAAAAAATTTTAAAAGTAGATTACTAGAATATGCCAGAGGAGATTTTTTTTAAATTTGTCATTAAAACAATGTTTTATAAAATTGACAATAAAAATTAATTTGGCAAGCAATTCCCTACCTGAAAATAACTTCTGGGAAAACAGGAAAACAGTTTGGCTAAAATTGAGTTTAAACCAACAAATGATATATACTATATAATAAATGAAAAATGGGAACTCAGTATTAGAGGACGTCCTGAAACAATTTGAAAAAAAACTATCAAATGCATATCATGACAATTACTATCATGTGAGTTCTTAGCCAAAGTTTAGAAAGAAACATGTAAGATAAAATATATAATTTAAATTACATGAAATTGAAAAACCTTAGTATTCACAAAAATCAATAAAACTAGAAAAAAAAAGGCCATGCCCTAGATTCAAGGAAAAACTATTTTCATGAAGCATTTCTCATAAGAGACTGATGACCAAGGTTAATACGGATCTAAAACAAAGATATTAGACCAAGTTATACAGCCTAATGACAAATTGATATGAATAAAATGTTTCTGCAAAAGAATCATAAACTAGCCACAGCCCTAAGAATGTTCCAAATCAATCAGCAAAAGACAAATACAGATCGAAGAAAATACAGCATCCCTATTTGTGAATGGTTAAATAAATTGTGGTACATGGTTGACATAAAATACTACTGGACTATTAGAAACATGAGCAAGATGCTTTCAGAAAGAGAAACCTTAAAAGGATTTCCATGAACTGATACAGAGTGAAGTAAGTAGGACCAGGTGAATAATTTATGCAATGACAGCAATAATATACCATAAACCACCATAAATAACTTAGCTATTCACAGCAATACAAGGATCCAAGACAATTCTGAAAGACATTTGATGAAAAAATGCTTTGCATCTCAAAAAACCGATGAAGTCTGAGTGCAGAATAAAGCTTTTTTTTTTTTTTTCACTTTCTATTTTTGCACTTGTTTTTTTGTGTCAGGGCTAATATGGAAATATGGCTGGTAATAATTGATACAGGAGGGTGGAACCAAGATGGCAGAGAGAACCCACTTTCTGACCTTCTCCAATGACCCTCAGACTAATTAGCAAATCCAGCCTCTGAATTAGCTCTAGACTGTCAGAATCCACAAATATTGGGAGTGTAAAAACTACCAGCAGAAGACAATTGCAAAGATTGCCAGAAAAGGTCTGTTTCAATTGGGCAAGGTGGGGGAGGCGGGCTGAGGCGGGCCAAGTGCAGGCAGTCCGAGCACAGACAGCAGTCAGGCAGTGTAGACCTGGGGAGGTGACGGCTCTGCACCATGGAGAATCTACAGGGGAGGTATCTCCAGCAATGTTGGTTGCTCTGCCCTGACTGATCAGCAGAGAAGTTATAGAACATCCAACGCAAGCACAAAAGGTAAAAAGTGAACCTGGAAAGGACAGAATCCCACAGGACCTGGCCATGCCCACTGTGCTTGTGGAGGAAGCTTGGATAACCTTCCCTGCCCTAAAAGCAGATCTCAGTTTTGGTTTTTTTGTTCTTTTTAAATTAGTAAAAAAAGTAAAAACAGCTCTGCCCATGCATAGTTTTAATGGTGAAAAAGAACAGATTTCAAACCCTGAGAAGACTAAAAGCAGATCTCCAGATCTCCAGATTCAGATAAAAAAAAATTGTCTCCAGATGAAGCCCAAAAGGGTGATATAAATTGATCCCCATCACACACAACTCTCCTAAAAGAAATTAAAAAGCATTTTAAAAGAGAACTGAAAGAAAAATAGGGAAAGGAAATGATAACTTTGCAAGAAGGTTTGGAAAAGGCAATACAGAAATTACCTGAAGCAATTTCATCACAAAATAGATTTAGTGAAATGGAAAAATCACATAATACCTTAAAAATAGATTTAACTATTGGAAAATGGAAATGGAAAAAGAAAACAATTCCCTGAAAAACAGAATTTGTGAAATAAAAAAAAAAATCAAAGAACAAAACAACTCATCTAAAAATTCAATTGTTCAAATACAAAAAGTACTAAAAAGGTAAATGAAGAAAAAAATTCACTAAAAATCAGAACTGAACAAATGGAAATGAATGATGCAATGAAACATTAAGAATCAGTCAAGCAAAACCAAAAAAATGAAAAAAAAAGAAGAAAATATAAAATATCTGCTTGGGAAAAGAACTGACATGGAAAATACATCTAGGAGAGACAATCTAAGGATTATTGGACTTCCTGAAAACCATGTTGAAAACAAACAAACAAACAAAACAAAACAAAACAAAACAAAAAAACTAGACATTATCTTACAGAAAATCATCAAAGGGGGCAGCTAGGTGGCGCAGTGGATAGAGCACCAGCCCTGAAGTCAGGAGGACCTGAGTTCAAATCTGGTCTCAGACACGTAACAGCTGTGTGACCCTGGGCACGTCACTTAACCCCAATTGCCTCAGCAAAAAAAAAAAAAATCATCAAAGAAAACTGCCCTGGTATTTTAGAATCAGAAGGTAAAATTGCCATTGAAAAAATTCACCCATCACCTCTTAAAAGAAACGGCAAAATGAAAGTTCCAAGGAATATCATGGCTAAATTTCAGAAGTATTGGACCAAGTAAAAATATTACAAGCAGCCAGAAAGAAACAATTCAAATACCAAGGAACCACAATAAGGATTATTCAGGACCTAGCAGTTTCTAGCTTAATGGATCAAAGGACCTGGAATCTGATATTCTGAAAGCCAAAGGAACTTGAAATGCAGGCAAGAATAAACTACTCCAGCAACCTGAGCATTTTCTATCCAAGAAGAAAATGGACATTCAATGAAACAGGTGAATTTAGTTTATTTCTAATGAAAAGACCAGAGCTGAACAAATAAATTGGACCTCCAAATATAGAACTCAAGAGCAGCATAAAAAAGTAAAAAAGAAAAGAACTCTTGAGAACTATATCTCTGTTGGGGGAATACATACAGAGTACATGTATAATTCAATTTTACTATTATAATATAAAAAAAAACTAGAGGTGGAAAGGGGATTATACTGGAAACAGGAAAGTAGAGAGAAAATGAGAGAAATTACATCTCATGAAGAGGCAAAGAAAACCTATTATAATCGAGGGAAAGAAGGTAGCAGGATGAACATTGTGTGAATCTTACTCTTACCAGATTTGACTCAAAGAAATAATGTTAGTCACATTTGGTTTCACAGAGAAACTTCTCTCACCTTATAGAAAAGTGGGAGGGAAAAGGGAAAAGAGAAGGAGTAGACTAAATAGAAGGGGAAACAGAAATAATAGGGGAAAGGTATAAGAAAAGGTGAGGGATTGTAAAGGAGAAGAGCTCCTTGAGGCAAGTGAAGCTTATAAACAAAATACTATGGAGTAGGGAAAGGGGGAAAGGAAAAAGAAATGTATAATGTGGGGTAAATAAGATAGCAGGAAATACAGAATTAGTCCTTTTAACTGTGAATGTGAATTTGGGGGAATTCTCCCATAAAACAGAAGTGGAAAGCAGACTGGATTAAAAGCCAGAAAGCTACAATATGTTATTTACAAGAAACACATTTAAAGCAGAGTGATGCATACTGAATAAAGGTAAAAGGCTGGAACAGAATCTATTATGCTGCATGTGAAGTAAAAAAAAAATCTGGGGTAGCAATCCTTATATCAGATCAAGTAAAAGCAAAGATATATCTAATTTAAAAAGATAAGAAAGGAAACTATATTTTACTAAAGGGTACCATAGATAATGTAGCAATATCAATACTAAACATATATACACCAAGTGATATAGCATCCATATTCCTAGAGAAGAAATTAAGAGAGATGCAAGAAGAAATAGACACCAAAATTATACTAATGAGGGATCTTAACCTTGCTCTCTCAGAACTAGATAAAGCAAACCACAAAATAAATGAGATAAGTTAAGGAGGTAAACAAAATATGAGAAAAGTTAGGTATGATAGATCTTTGGAGAAAACTCAGTAGAGGCAGAAGGGAGTTTACTTTTTTCTCAGCGGTTCATGGAACTTATAAAAAAAATGACCATGTGTTAGGGCATAAAAACCTCAAAATCAAAAGCAGAAAGGCAGAAATAGTAAATGCATCTTTTTTAGATCTTGATGCAATAAAAATCACATGTAACATAATGCCAGGAGAAAATAGACCAAACTTCAGTTAATTTGATCAGAAAAAAGAAAAAAGTCAAATTGTTAGTCTCAACAATGAAAAGGGAGAACTTTCCACCAATGAGAGAAAATTAGAGAAATAATTAGGAGTTATTTTGCCTGACTTTATGCTAATAAATTTGATAACTTGAGCAAAATGGAAGAATGCCTACAAAAATATAGATTGCCCAGATTAACGGAAGAGAAAATAAGTTACTTAATTAGTCCCATTTTAGAAAAAGAAATAGAACAACCTATTAATCAGACCCCTAAGAAAAAATCTCCAGGGCCAGATGGATTTACATATGAATTCTGCCAAACATTGAAAATACAATTAACTCCAATACTATACAAACTATTTGAAAAAATAGGGAAAGAAGGCCTCCTGCCAAATTCCTTTTGATACAGACATGGTATTGATAGCTAACCCAGGTAAGATGAAAACAGAGAAAGAAAATTATAGACCAATCTCCCTAATGAATATTGATGGCACAATGTTAAATAAAATATTAGTAACAAGATTACAGAAAGTCATCCCTAGGATAATATACCATGACCAAGTCGGATTTGTACCAGGAATGCAGGGATGATTCATTATTAGGAAAACTATTAACATAATTGACTATATCAATAACCAAACTAACAAAAATCATATGATTATCTCAATAGATGCAGAAAAGGCATTTGATAAAACCCAAGACCCATTGCTATTAAAAACACTAGAAAGTATAGTATAGGCAGCTATTTTTTAGTGGCTAGAAACTGGAAACTGAATGGATTCCCATCAATTGGAGAATGGCTGAATAAATTATGGTATATGAATGTTATGGAATATTATTGTTCTATAATAAATGACCAGCAGGACGATTTCAGAGAGGCCTGGAGAGACTTGCATGAACTGATGCTGAGTGAAATAAGCAGAACCAGGAGATCATTTTACACAGCAATAAGATTATACGATGATCAATTTTGATGGACATGACTCTTTTCAACAGTGAGGTGATTCAGGTAAATTTCAATGATCTTGTAATGAAGAGAACCATCCACACCTAGAGAGAGGCCTCTAGGAATTGAGTGTGGTTCACAACATAGCATTCTCACTCTTTTTGTTGTTTTTTCCTTCCATTTTATTTTCTTCATCCTTTTTTCTCGTTTGTTTTTAATTTTGTTGTACAGAAAGAGAATTGTATAAATATGTATCCATATATTGGATTTATCATATATTCCTACAATGTTTAACATATATTGGATTGCTTACCATGTAGGGCAGAGGAGTGGAAGAAAGGGGAGGAAACTGGAGCACAAGCTTATGCAAGGGCTAATGTTGCAGAATTATCTATGTATGTGTTTTGAAAAATAAAAAGCTTTAATATAAAATAAATTTTAAAAAATTGACATCACAGTTCTTGCTATCTCAGTGGATGGGCGAGGGGAGAGGGGAAGAGAATTCAGAGGTCAAAATTTTTTTAATGTTAAAAATAATATTTTAAAAGGGGAAAAAGAGACAAAAGAATTATGCAGAAATAAAAAAAATGAAAGGAAGATTATGTTATGAAGCAAAGTCCATAGATCATCTGTTATAAGGCTTTAAGAGAACCTTCTTAGTCCTCTTAATAAATGTCTTACTGATGAGTTAATCAACATGAATAAGTCACTATATATACAAAGGTGACATTTGTAGAACTGTCAAGGGTAGGGGATGAGGGAGAAAAATTTAGAACACAAGGTTTTGCAAGGTTGAATGTTACTAACTTTCTTTGCATGTATTTTGACAATAAACAGTTATTATTTAAAGCCTTGAACAGAAATAAGGCAGTACAGATATAAATATACAATGCAGGGTATGTGTTTGTAAGATAATACCTATATAGTTCAATTTCAAGGCTCAAAGATGCTACAATTGTCTCAGGAAGTAAAAAAAAATACAAGAAAAGGAAATATGTAGTTTGAATACTTTATTCCTCTAAACAGGACACTGATTACATTTGAAATGGGACCTCAAATGAGCATAAGGTTCACAATATGATTGAAACTGATAAAATAGTTCACGCATTAGTTTCGATAAATTATAAGGATAATTCAAAAGAAAACAAAGCATTGCCCATCCAAAAATTTAATTAGCTAAATTCTTGCTTTTACTCTGATCAACCATTGCATCTCAGAGTGCACTCAGGATATGTGTAAATGACTATAATTCTTCTCTCCAATATATGAGTATACAAAATATAATCTGTGCTCATCTGAGAGGTTTTCTATTTACAATTCAGTTAAAAGTACATTTAAATACAGATCAGTAGACATATAATTATCTGAAAAAAATAATTACATTAGACAATGAAATGCTAAATTATTACACAATGAAATAATTTAAGTTCTTGATGACAACGATCCTTTTCTAAATACCTATGTATTTACAATATACCTATGTATATACCTATGTATATACAAAATACTTTGTCATGTAATAGTGTTTACAAAGAGTTAGCTTGGTTTCATATTTAGAACAGATCAGGTCAGGCTGATTTCTTTCCTTATACAGTCACGGTAACCAGAAAGATTAAAAGAATTCTACAGACACAGTCTATTAAAATTTTAAGAAATCATCTGAGGAAATCTTCCAGGTGTAAAGAAATGTGGGCAATGTTCCTTAACTGCATCACCTATATACAGAGAAAATGGAAAAATTGAAAGTCAGGGGGAAGGTTTTTAAGGCAAGAACTCCCTAACACAAAACTCGGGTAGAAAACAAAAGAACAGAGGGAATGTGAAAAGTAGACCAGCTTGTATTGAGGGGGTGGGGTTGCCTCAGTCCTGAAGGAAAAACGAATTGTCACCTAGGAAAGGCCATTTATGGCCCTCCAGAAGTTGTAGGCTGGTGAAAATTGAATTCATCAACATGGAATAAAACCGAGATATCCTTAAGATGGAGCCCTCAGGGAAAGCCATCAAAAAAGGAATCAGAAAGCAAGAAATAGTAGAATATCAGGCAAAAAAACAACCTGATATTATCAAAAATCTAGACATTATATCTCTTATCTCTAGGCATTTTCTCTGATTGTCTCCCATGTCTGGAATATTCTCCTGCCTTTTTCCCCCTCATATACTGTCTTCCCTAACTTTAAGTTCTATCTAAAATCTTATCTTCTATAGGAAACTTCTTCCAATTCCTCTAATTTCTACTCCTTCTCTCTTTTACTTAGTTTCTTTTTGTGCTGTATATACATTTTTGTACATATTTCTTTGCTTACTTGGCCCTCATAAAATTTTGACTTCGTGGAGGGAAAGAAATTTCTTTTGTCTGTTTTGAAGTCCTTAGCATTTAGCACAGTTACTGGCATACACTAGTTGCTAAATAATTGTTTATTGAGTGAATGAATGCTGGGATAAATAAAATAAGCTTACATTTGAGATGAATAAAAATGAATCATATATTTAGAATAAAAATCAATTTTATAAAGAAAAAATGGTTTAAAACATTTATTGATAGCATTTTATTCAAATAAAAATAAAGCATTTTAGTGGTGTACAACTTCACTGTGAACTGACAGAATAATATGTAATCGAAAATATAATATAATATTAAGCTACATTGAAAATCATAATGTCTGACAATAAAAAGATGATAGTCCTACTATACTCTCCTCTGGTCAGACAATTTCTAGAGTAATTTGTTCAGTTCTGATTGCTATATTTTACAAAGAATTTACAAGCTGAACGAACAAATAATGGAAAGTAAGAAGGATAGTACACACTCTTGAATTAATGCCAAAATAGAATTAGTTAAGGTAACCAGGCATATTTAAAGAAGTCAAGACTTCAAGTAGGTATGATATTTTATTCTGTTATTTGAAGAAATCTTCCAGAGAAGAGAGATTAGATTTTTCTTTGAGCCTAGAGTCAAATCAATCAAATATATATAGAAGATATGGATATATATACATAATATATTTCTCTCTATATATATATACATATATGTGTGTGTGCTTCCTTTTCAGTCTTCTGATTGATCTTAGCATTGATTAGTTTTATCATTATCTGTAAGTTACTAATAAAAATTTATTAAATGCCTACTAAGTTTCAGGTACTGCTCTCAAAGTTATTTTCATGTATATGATTATAGACATAGTATAAATTGTACCAATAGTTGTTCTCACTGATTAATTTGAATTTGTCTTTCCAAGTTTCTCTGAATCTATACCTTTTGTTATTTCTTATATCAAAAGAAAAGAGAGAGAGATGGAGATGTGGTTACAGATATTTACATAAATATATGTGTGTTCTTATATGTGCATATAGATATACAAATACATATATATGATATTTTTAAACTGAGGAACAATAAAATATGTCATTCAAGGCATAAAGAGAAATAAATTCTTAATTAGGTGTGCTTTCAGCAAGGATAAACACACAGAATTATACAAAAAATAAACCTAGCATGTAAATATAATTTTTTTTACCACAAAAAAGCAACACATGTTGAAAAGTAACAAAAAGAACAATCATGAACAATCCAACTTGAAGTGTTTTGATCTGTTGAGATTTGTCAATTTCATAATAAATAAGCAAAATTAAAGATAAAATATAACACATGAATAAAGTTTGTCCTCCAAACTAAAGGTTGCCATCCATATATTAAGAAGATGCAAATTTCCATAATAGATATAACTACTGAGTTAACTTTAATCAACCATTTTCTTATTGACAATATTAATTAGTACAAAAAGCAAGGAGGAACAATTCAACAAATACCCAAATAAAATGTTTCAGTTTTCCTCACATGCTCTGAGAAAATAAAGGTGAACATGTGCAAGAATGTTTGTGGCAGCCCTTTTTGTGGTGGATAGAAAATGGAAACTGAATGGATGCACATCAGTTGGAGAATGGCTGATCAAATTATGGTATATGACTGTCATGGAATATTATTGTTCTGTGAGAAACGACCAGCAGGATGATTTCAGAGAGGCCTGGAGAGACTTGCATGAACTGATGCTGAGTGAAGTGAGCAGAACCAGGAGAACATTATACACGGCAGCCACAAGACTATATGATGATCAATTCAAATAGGCATGGCTCTCTTCAATAATGAAATGTTTCAATCCAGCTCCAGCTGTTCAGTGAAGAAAGCCATATACACCCAGAGAGAGGGATGTGAAATGTGGACCACAAAATAACATTTTCATGCTCTCTATTGATGTTTGCTTGCATTGTATTTCCTTTTTCT
>JAJPUD010019629.1:0-26213 GCA_023553655.1 Myrmecobius fasciatus | reverse complement strand
TCAAGCATTTCAACATTATTAACATGTAGTGGACTTCCTGCCATCTAGGGGAGGGGAGGGGACTGGGGGTAAAATTTGTAATGGAAAGCTTTGTAAAGATCAATGTTGGGGAACTACCCATACATATGTTATACAAATAAAAAGCTTTAATAAAAAAATAAAAAATAAATAAATATTAAAAAAAAAAGTTAAAGCTGCCCAAAAGCAGAATGCACTGACTTGAAAAATTATGGCTCTTCCCTAGAGAAATGAAACCATCAACCAGAAGCTTGAGAAATTGGAGCCCTGAGTTTGCTTCAAGTATATCAATACTTTCCTGGAATCTTCATAGGATCTTAGAATTAGAATGAAAAGAAATGTAATTTCAAGATCATCTAGTCCAAGGGTTTTTTAACTTGCAGTTGGTGAAATTTTTATCTATCTCTCTATCTATCTATGTATGTGCGTATGGATACTCTATGTATACCTTGTTTATATGCATTTAAGACCATTATTCTGAGAAGTCTATCGGCTATGCTAAATTCTTAAAATGGTTCATGATATACTTCTCCCCAAGAATTTCTGGTATAGTTCAGCCCCTTCATTTTATAAATGAGGAAACTGATGCTCTAAGAGTGAAGTGACTAGCTTGAGGAAACACACATAGTATCACAAGCAGGACTTAGAATTAGATTTTCTGACTCCAGATGCGTGTTTTTTGTTTGTTTGTTTGTTTTATTTTTGTTTTATTTTACCACACTGCCTTAAAAGTCACTCTGGTTTAACTCCTCTTAAGAGATTACTACATCCGTGATGACCTTGTTTGTGTCTAACCTCAATATGGGTATGAAACACACACTGAAAGATGTCTGTGCCATGAATTGATGAAGATCAAGGACAACAGGAGTCCTGCAGTCCAAGGACATTCTATACATTTCATGATCTCATCAACTCCCAAGGATTTAATTGTTATCTCTAAGCTGATGATTCTGAAATTGACCTTTCCTGACCCAACTTCTCTACCTATCTCTGATCTTGTATTTCCCACTGCCTTCAGATATCTCAAACTAGATGTAAGCATCTCAAACCTAATTTGTCTAAAATGGAACTCATTATATTTTCCTCCCCAAATCCTGACCCCTTCTACCTTCCCCATTACTATAAAGAACAATACCATCTTCCCAATCACCCAAGCTCACAACTTAGTAGTCATCCTGGATTCTTTACCATTTCTTTTTCCTCCCTTATACAAGCCATTGATAAGATCTCACCTATGCAAAATCTCTTAAATATGCTCCCTTTTCTACACTGACCTTGCCCCTACTCTGTACAGATCATTATCAACTTAAGCAATGGATTATGGCAATAGCCTAGGTAGGGTCTGTTTGTCTCAATTCTCTTTCCATTCACACTCATCCTTCATCCAGTTGTCAAAGTTATTTTCTTAAAGCATAGGCCACTCCACTCCCTATTAAAACTCCAGTGACTCCCTACTATCTTCAGGAACAAGTAGAAAATGTTTTGTTTTGTTTTGTTTTGTTTTTTTGTACTCAAAGCCTTTTCTATTCTGCATTTCCTATCTTTCCAGTTCTTTCACACATTATTCCTCTACATCCTCTCTTCAATCTAGTGACACTGACCTTCTAGTTATTCCACAAATAAGACTTTTAATCTCTTGGCTTCCAGCATTTTCTCTGGTTGTCCTTCCTACATGGAATAATCTGCTCCTTCCTTTGCTTTGACTCTGTACCTTTCCTAAAATCCCAACTAAAATTGATACTTTTATAGGTAGCTGTTCCCAATCTCTCTTAATTCCAATGCCTTCTTCTTATAACAATATAAATGTATAACATATAATATGCATATATTATATATTATAAATATATTATATATTTATATAGCATGTTATAAATAAATAAGTATATTAGATATGAATATGTTATAAATGTAATATATTATATGTAAATAAGTATAAATAAATGTCATACATATATAAATATCTGTATAAATATATAAAAATTTAAATAAATGTAATAATATAAAATTATTATAGGATACTAATTTATCCCATATATAAATTTTTTAAATATATATTTCTTTGCTTCTTGTGTCCCAAATTGATTGTAAGCTCCTTGAAGGCAGGAACTATCTTTTGCCTCTTTTTGTATCCCTAGCAGTAAATGGTTATTGATTGCTTAAAAAAATTATTGTTCTTTTTGGACATCTTCAAGTGATGCTGGGTAACTGTTTGTTGGGTGTGTTATGCCCAAGGGATTCTTGCATGAAATGGTAACTGAGTTGTTTCTAACACTTATATTCTGTGATTTTATAATTCTGTGAAAGATCAGAAATCGATGGGATTGGAAAAAGTTGTCTAAAGAGGAAGAGAAAAGATGCTATTAGACCATGAAACAATGTTCCAGTTATTTCTTCTCCTCCAACTTCTTCCTATATTATGCCACCATTCTGATCTCCAAAGTCTCTTAGATTCATGGAAATTTAGCACAATTTAGAAACAGCATTCAAAGTTTGTTTCCTTTTGGAGGAAACAAGGAGAGGTGACAAACTATAGAGATTCACGGATTCTAAAGTGCTTTAGGACCATGAAAAATGAGGGAAAAACAAGTTGCTTAATTATGAGCTAATAGGATTCCTTTATAAGTTTTATCCTAGCTCATGAGCTATTATGAGTTCTTTCTTTGCTCTCTCTCTCTCTCTCTCTCTCTCTCTCTCTCTCTCTCTCTCTCTCTCTAAATGTTTTCTTTTTCTATGTAGATCTATGTTACATAAAAGAGGAACTCACTAAGTCATTGGGTGTGGTTTGTTTGATATCCCTAAATTTACTTTCTTTTTAGGAGTAAATATAAACCAAGGAGAAATTCTATGAATCTTGGAACTACATGTATCCTTGTAGAAAATTCAAATCTCTGCAGAGGAGCTTACTCACTAGTTAGCAGCCTTAAGTTTGGTTCCCTTCTGTGAAGAGTCTAAACGGCAAGTATTCTGAGTATGGAGGACTTTTAGACTTTATGGAAAATAGAACTTAATAGAGAGAAAAAATAATTATATTGCTTTTTGATGGATTAATTTGAATCCAATATTTATTTCTCTTAAATTCCAGATCTGCATCTTCAATTACCTATGAGACAGCACAATCAAGACGCCAAATAGACACATCAAATTTAAGTTGTCTAAACCAGAACACTATTTTAAATCTTCAACTCTTCCTAAACATCCTATTACTAATAATTTTGACATCCCGTTTACAGTCGGTTGTCAGTATCTTCATTAACTTCTCAGATTTCCTTATATTCTCTAATAAAGTCTTATAAATTCTACCTTTTGGACTCATACTCTAATCTATTGTCTAATGTATTTTGATGACTTAAATGGTTTCCGTATAGCCAATTTTTGCTTTTTTCAATTTATCTCCTATATGGTTAATAATTTTTATTATTTTTAAATTTATTATTTTTAAAATTTTTGAAACATAGCTTTGACCATGTTACATCCCTGCTCAAGAAGTATTCTCATCTTCTTATTACTTTTAGGATGAGGTACAAATTATTTTGGTTATATTTACAGCTCTTTAAGATTTAAATGCTTATTTCTGGATTTAACAATTCCTCCTTCAAAGCTCAGATCAAGTGTCACACTTTCTATTCTTTCCAGGTTTTGGTCTTCCACTCAAATTGTTTTTGTTTTTGAATACTGTGTTTATTTTCTACACCAGTTATAGGTTGTATCTTTCATTGAGGAAGTCGTATCTGTCATTTTTCCTTCTATCAACTTAAAACTTACTGCTTAACAAAAGGTGTTGGTTTTGCTTGTGCAAAGCCTTTTTAATTTAATATAATAAGTGTTGTCTATTTTGCTTTCATAATACTCTCTAGTTCTTCTTTGATCATAAATTCCTCCCCTTTACAAAGATCTGATAGGTAAATTATCCCTTGTTTTCCTAATTTATATATGGCATTATCTTTTATATCCAAATCATGTGCCAATTTTAACCTTACTTTAGTATGTGATGTGAGATGTAAATCTGTAGCAAGTTTCTGACATATTTTCCAGTTTTCCCAGAAATTTTTGTCCAATAGTGAATTCTTATTCCAAAAACTGGAGTTTGGGGGGGGGGTTCATCAACTACTAGTTTACTGAAGGCCTTGATTATTGTTTCCTTTTTATTTAATCTGTTCCACTGATCCATCACTCTATTTCATATCTAGTACCAAATATTTTTGATAGCTGCTATTTTATAATAAAATTTTAGGCATTATATTGCTAAACAAACTTCCTTTGTATTTTTTAGTAATTCCTTTGATATTTTTGACCTTTTATGTTTCTATATGAATTTTGCTCTTATTTTTTCTAGTTCTATAGAATCATTTTTTTGAGAGTTTTAAATGTTTTAATCTCTCCTTTGACTTTCAGAATTTCTAATTTGATATTTAATTGGGCATTTTAAATTTGCTCTTTTTCTAGCTTTTTTAGTTGCATGCCCAAATCATTGATCTCCTCTTTCTCTATTTTATTCATGTAGCTATTTAGAGATATAAAATTTCTTCTAAGAATTATTTTGGTTGTGTCCCATAAATTTTAGTATGTTGTCTCATTTTTGTCATTCTCTTGGATGAAATTATGGATTGTTTCTATGATTTGTTTTTTGACCCATTCATTTCTTAGAATTAAATAGTTTAATTTCCAATTGGTCTATATTTCCCTGGGCTTTATTGAATATAATTTTATTGCATTGTGGTCTGAAAAGGAAGCATTTACCATGTCTGCCTTTATGCATTTGATTATCAAGTTGTTATGCCCTAATATATGGTCCGTTTTTGTGTGGGTGCCATGTATTTCTGAGAAAAAAGGCACATTTCTTTCTGTCTCTTCAATTTTCTTCAGAGATTTTATCATCTTTAGGCTTTCTAGGATCCTATTAACCTCCCTAGTTTCTTTCTTGTTTATTTTGTGTATTAGATTGTCTGACCCTGAGAGGGGAAAGATGAATTCTCCAATTAAGTTTTGCTGTCTATTTCTTCCTGTAACTGGCTTATTATATTCTCTAGAAATTTATAAACTGTATAACTTTGTGCATGTATTTAATATAGTGAGTACTTCATTATTTATGATATCCTTTATCAAGGAGTACTTTCCATCCTTATCTCTTTTTATAAAATCTATTTATACTTTTGCTTTATCTGAGATCAGAATTGATACTCCTACTTTTTTTTTACTTCAGCTGAAGCATAATAAATTTTGTTCCAGCCTTTACCTTTACTCTGTGTTTCCCTGTGTGAAATGTGTTTCTTATAAAAAAAATATATTGTAAGATTCTTTTTTTTAAGCCACTCTGCTCTTTGCTTCCTTTTTATGGAGAGTTCATCCCATTTATATTCATTGCTATGATTACCAGCTCTGTATTTCTCATCATACTATTTTTCTTCTCTATTTCTAACTTATCCTTAATAGTGGTTTTTTTTTTTTTGCCCACAGCAGCCACTACCTTTTCTTCTATTACCCCACCTCCATTCCCTTACCATTTTCCCCTAATGTTTCTTCCCTCTCTTCTATCTAGCCCTGCCCTTTTATTTCCTCTTTTTCTTCCTACTTCTTTATACGGTTAAATAAATTTCTATATCCAACTGAATGATTAAATTACTCCTTCCTAGAGCCAAAACTGATGAAATCAAGCTTCCAAAAATGTCCACCCCCCTTCCTTCTTTCCCTCTTCATGTGATGTAATTTGTCCCATTATATCTCCCTCTTTCTTTTGTTATAGTACAGATGCTTTCCTGCCATTTAATGTCTTTTTCTTTGATAACATTACATCAGAGTCATTTCACAACCACATCATCTATCCATGTAATGAACCCTCTGTCCCTCTGCTCTCACATAACAGATAGAATTCTCAAAATTTACAGATATGTAAACAGTTTAAATTTTAAATAATATTTATATTTCCCCATTTACCTTTCTATGATTCTCTTTAGACCTGTGTGTGTAGATTAAATTTTCTGTTTAGTTCTGTTTTTTTTTTTTCAACAGAAAGGATTTCAATACAAATTTCATTGAAAATTCATCGCCTCCCAATCTGAGTAGTTAGTTCTTTGTTTGGAACCCCAGTTCTCTTGTCTTCTGGAATATGGTATTTCAGGCTCTTTAATCCTTTATTATAGAAGCTGCCACTCCCTAGGTAACCTTGACTGGTTTTCCTTGATATCTGCATGGTTTTTATCTAGCAGATTGCAGTTTTTTCTTTTCCTTAAGATTGTAGTTCTGACGATTTGAAGCAATGTTTCTTGGGGTTCTCTTTGTGATACCTCTTTCCAAAGGATGGATTCTTTCAATGAGTTTTTCCCTCTGTTTCTAGAATATTTGGGCAGTTTTTTTTGATGATGTCTTGAATAATGTTATTCAGGTTCTTCTTTTTGTCATGGCCTTCAGGTAGACCAATAATTTTTAAATTGTCTCTTCTCTATTTTCCAGATTGGCTTCCCCCCCCCAGCTTTGTACTTCCCTTTTAATCTTGCTTCTGTTGGTTTTGTTTGTGCAAAACCTTTTTAATTTAATGTAATTATTTTTTTTCTATTTTGCATTTCATAATGTTCTCTACTTCTTCTTTTGTCATAAATTCCTTCCTTCTCCAAAGATCTGATAGTTAAATTATCCCTTGCTCTCCTAATTTGTTTATGGTATCAACTTTTACACCCAAATAATTCACCTATTTTGACATTATTTTGGTATATTGTTTGAGACGTAGGTCTATATTATTTTTTGGAGAATTTTTGTCAAATAATGATTTCTTTTCCCAGAAGCTGGAGTTTGGGGGTTTATCAAATACTATGTTATTATGGGTCTTGATTATTGTGTTCTCTGTACATAATCCTTTCCTCTGATCCATTACTCTATTTCTTAGTCAGTATCAAATGGTTTTGATGACTATTGCTAAGCCACCATCCTCTGTATTCTTTTTTTTATTAATTCCCTTGGTATTCTTGACTTTTTGTTCTTCCAGATGAATGTTGTTATTATTTTTTCTAGTTGTATACAATAAGTTTTTGACAGTTTGATTGGCATGGCACTGAGCAAGTAGACCAATTTAGGCAGAATTTTGATTTTTATTATACTAGTTGCCCCTATCCATGAGCAATTGATATTTTCCCAATTGCTTAGATCTGACTTTGTGTAAACAGTGTTTTGTAATTGTGTTCATTGAGTTCCTGGGTTTATCATAGCAGGTAGACACCCAAATATTTTATTTTGTCTATAATTATTTTAAATGGAATTGTTTCCTATTTCTTGTTGCTGGGCTTTGTCAGTAATATATAGAAATGCTGATGATTTCTGTTGATTTATTTTATACCTTGCAACTTTGATAAAGCTGTTAATTGCTTCTAGTAGGTCTTTGGATGATAGTCTAGGCTTCTCTATATCATCATATCATTTGCAATGAGTGATAGTTTTATGTCTCCATTGCCTATTTTAATTCCTTTAATTTCTTGCATATTTCTAGTGCAATATTGAATAATAGTGGCTAAAACTGGCATCTTTGTTTCATCCCTGATCTTATTGGGAATGCATCCTACTTGTCTCCATTATAAACGATGCTTGCTGTTCATTTTACATAAATACTGCCTATTATTTTAAGGAACCTCCCTTTATTTTTATGCTCCCTTGTGTTTTTAATAGGAATGCATGCTTCTCTCTGAATAATTTTCTTCAAATTTTAAAATGTAATACAATAAAACTCTCATTATTTTTTTTTTTGAGGAAGGATTGACCAACCCTGTGACAAATCAATTTTAATTGTAGTCTGGACTAGATCAGTGAGAGACTGATATCAAGCACACTATGCCACTGTGACATGAAACAGGAATCAAATAAGAGTTTAATTTCAGATTGATGAAAATGCTTGCAAATGAAAGTCCTCCATGACAAGAAGAAAACCTTGCTTATTTGTGGTAAGGGTATAGTTTTTTAGGATGAAAACCACAAAGACATTGGACTCAACATAGTCATTCTTAGGTCTTGAGCAAATAGTTTTTATGCCAAACTTAAGAATTTAGGCATTTTAAGAACAATCCAGGCATTCTTAGTTGGGAATAGACTCCAAGTTATCACAATCATTGAGCTTTGCGGTTTTCTTAAGTCTTAACCATTGTTAAGCCTTGTGATCATTCAATGAGATCCAAAACCAGAAATAATATGATGTAAATAGGTGTGTAGCACTTGCTTCAGTTCACTTAGCAGTTATTGGCACAGGGATAATTCAGAGTGTCAGGAAATGTGATTGATCACTTTCTGTTTTAATATGTTGGCTGCAGTTCCAGCACTCAGGTCAAGATCCCCTGAGAAATAGGGAAATCATGGTTTTCAATTCTAGGGTTTTGCTGGAGACATTATCCAGAGGCTGAGCACAAAGTATTATTCTTATGCCAAGATGAGGAAACAGCCTGCTTGCTGGCCTTTATCTCTAGGAAACAGGATGTCTACTAATATCTTTTTTTTTTTTTTGCTTTTTGCTGAGGCAATTGGGGTTAAGTGACTTGCCCAGGGTCACACAGTTAGGCAGTGTCTGAGACCAGATTTGAACTCAGGTCCTCCTGACTTCAGGGCTGGTGCTCTAATCACTGTGCCACCTAGCTGCCCCTCTCCTAATATCTTGATAACTGCCATTAGTTTATTGAACTTACCACTATAAAATACTTGCAAACAATAAGCATAGTCAAACAGAATAAACTCACACAGTTGCCATATCCAAAAACCATATGTCTCTTCCTGTACTCCAACATCAAGAGTTGGGTAAACATCATTATATCTATGGAATCTTGACTGGTCATTGCATTGATAAAAATTAAGTATCTTAATATTTGTTTTTCTTTATGTTGTTTTTATATAAATTTTCTCTTGTTCTTATTTCCCTTACTTTTTGTATCATTTTATACAATATTCCTAGATTTTTTCCTTCAAAAAGAGTAATAATATATTACCCCATCTATATACCATTATTTATTGAGCCATTCTCCAGTTAATAGGCATACTTTTGTTTCCAGTTTTTTGCCTTGACCAAAATGAGCTTCTATAAGCATTTTGCTCATATCAGGCTTTTCCCTTTTTTCTTTGATGTACTTACATTTTTATGCTCTTTATCTCTCCTAGTTTCCTTTGCTTGTTTCAAGTCTCAGATAAATACGATCTTCTAAAAGCAGCTTGTCCTAATCTTCCTTAATCTCTTCAACTAGTTGATTATCTCAAATTTATACTCTTTATCTATCTGATTTGAACATGATTGTTTACATTTTTCTCCATTAATCAATGAATAAATATATAAATATTTTAAAAATTCCTATTAGTGCCAGGTAAGAAACAGACTGTAAACACCTTGAGAGCAGGAATTTGTTTTTCTTTGCTATTTTTTGTATCTCCAGATGTAAGCATATTAAATGTTTGTATCCTGGTTTAATCCTTGGAAACTCTGCTCTGGGATTGATGAGTTAAAGGGAATTAGCCTAGTGGCACTAATATAGCTGGCCTAAAGGGAATGACAAGTTGAGTGGCTTTTGAGACTCTTTCTAGAATGACTAGAATAGTCATAGCTCTAACAGCAGTCTACTAAATGTGCCTCTCCTTCCCTACCTAAAACTATTGTTTTTTCCTTTTTATCACCTTTCCAAGTTGATTTATATAAGATGGAAACTCTAGCATTGAAACTGAAGTTCTCAGTGATTTGGAGCATTTTTAAAATGTGTTGTTGACTTAGATTTCTTTTTAAAAAAATCTTGTAATAAAGATATTTCCATCCTTTAATGATTTACCCATTGAGGAATTGATATCATTCTTTTTATATTTTTTTTTTCTGACTCTCCACAGGGTTCATCTATCTGAGGAAAGATTGCCATTTGTTTTGCCATTGTACCTTAATAACCCTAGGACCTTTCTTCCTAACATGTAGCTGGTACCTTCCATTTTTGTTGTCTCTTCCTTTAGAAGAACTAATCGGATGCCAAGTGATGGGGGCTTGCGAGATTCAGTGACAGGATTCATCATCCATAGAGTTATCCCTAGAACTCAAAAGCTGAATTGTTTTGTTTTTCTATTTTATTCCTAATGTTTTGCAATTATTTTTAACTTTTAAAAACTTTTAAAATTTATTTTTCATTCCTTCATCCCACATCCCTTAGGGATTTTGTTTAGGATGATTTTTTATACCTATGTTCAGACCTATGCTTGATCCCATTTACACCAAATAATTTTCAAACTCATATTTTATACAAAGAATAGAGCTGGATGCTAGAGTTTACACATAATCTAGCTCTGCTATTTCATTGTTACATTTGGTTCCTTCATCTCTTTCATGTGGTACCTTATAATTTCTGATGGCTACAGATCTGCCATCAGATTGTAAAATGCCTATGAATTCTGTACTTATGCCAAAGATCCTATCCAGATGTCTTTGATAACTTCTGCCTAGCCTCTTGCTATCCATGTGCTCTAGTATGTATCATCCCTTTCTTGGTTCAATGTTATGACACTAGAAGCTCTTAGCAAACCCATATTGTGCTAGGTAGTATCTGAAGCATAGAAGTTCGTAATCCTGATACTAATAAATAATGTTGACAAAGCATTTTAACATTTACAAAGAACTCTGTATATTTTATGATGTGAATTTTGCTAGTCAGTTAATAAAATCTGCTTTCATTATTATGTAATGAGTTAATATAAATCTGTTGACTGTTTCCTATATTCCAAATACTGTAATTAATATCGAGCATACAAAAGAAATTAAAAGACAATCCCTGCTCATCATTGGATGGAAAAGACCACAAGCAAAATTTCTTTGTACAAACAAGCTATATACTGGATAAATATGGAGTAAAAACAATTAAGAGAGAGAAAATTAGAATAAAGAGATTAGGAAAGATTTCTATAGAAGATAGGATTTTAGATGGAGCTGAAAGATAGGGAAGCCACTAAGCAGAGAAGAAGAAGAAGAAGAGCTTTCTAGTTTTAGGGCACAGTCACAGAAAATGCCTTGGGTTGAGAGATGGAGAGTCTTGTTTGCTGAAAAGTCAGGAAGCAAATGCTACTTACTTTAAGAGAACATGGTAACTGGAAAAGTAGGAGGGGACTATATCACAACAACTTTGAATGGCAATCAAATGATTTTATTTTGATATTGAAGGCTTTTGGAGATCTCTAATTTTTATTGATTGGAGAGGGGGTGGTTAGCATGGTCAGATCTGTACTTTGGAAAAGTTTTGAATAGAGGAAGAATTGGAGTGGGAAGAGACTTGTTGAGAGCAGACTCATTAACAGGTTATTGCAATAGACCAAGATTGAGGTAATGAGAACCTGTACTATCTTAGTGTCAGGCTCAGTGGAGAAAATAAAGTGTATTCAAGAGATTGTGAAATTGGCATACCTTAGTAACAGATTGGCTTTGGGAATGAGAGATAGTAAGAGTCAAGAATGATATATAGCTTGTGAGTCTAAGAAACTGGGAGAATACCCTCTATAATAAATATGGAAAATGGGGGTGGGTGGGAGGACTTACAAGAAAAGATAATGAGTACTGTTTGTGGACATGTTGAATTTAAGATGTCTACTGGATAACCAGTTAAAGATATATTAAAGGAAGCTAGAGATGTGAGACTAGGTCAGCAGAGAATTTAGGGCATGATAGATATATCTGAGAATTGTTAGCATAGGGATAATAATTAAATTCATTACAGCTGATGAGCTCTCCAAATGAAGCAGTATAGAGGGAAAATAGAACAGGGACCAGGACAGAATTCCTGGTACATCTAAGAGTGAGATCTGAATAAGGATCCAGCAAAGGAAATTGAGATGGAGTAATCAGATAGGTAGAAAACGAACCAAGAGAAAAATAGTATCCTAAAAACCTAGAGAAAAGAGAACATTAAGTAGGAAAGGATGATGAACAGTGTTAAAGCTTACACAGAAGTAAAAGACTGACAATAGAGAAAAGGCCATTAGCTTTTGCAATGATGAGATCATTGGTAACTTTAGAGAGAGAGGTCTCAATGCAATACTGAGGGTAGAAGCCATATTGTAAAAGGTAAATAAGAGGATGAGAGGGAAAAAATGTTAGCACCTATTGTAGATACCATTTTCATAGAGTTTGGCTAGAAAGATAAGAAGAGATATAATGAGGATGAAAAGAAAAAGAGTTATTTGAGGATGGTGAGAAATCTTTGTAGGCAGGTGAAAGAGCCAATAGATAAAGATTGAAAAATAAATAATAGAATGGTGTTGTGATAAGGGGTAATCTTTTGGAGGAGATAAGGATGAAGAGGGAAAACTGAGATTCAGGAAAGTTGTAGTTTGCCCATGATCTCACAGATAGTGAATGTCAGAGCCAAGGTTTTAAAGCAAATATTATTGATTTGATACCTATATCCATTATGCTGTACTGTTTTTCTTCAAGTGAGTTTTGTCTTGTTGTTGCATCTGCTTTGCTACTTATTTAATGGGAAATGTTATAATTTGGAAGATCAAACAAAAGTTCTATTAGTTCAGAGTTGTGAAGGTCTTCTATCTCTTTTACCACACCTGAAACCTGATCCATTGGAATAGTCATTTGGCAAAGTTATTTGCTTGTCAAAGATCTCTTCTCTTTAAAATTGGAGTGGAGCAGGGAAAGGCCCATGAAAACTATGCAAATTTTTCAAAAGTTTCTCACCTATAGTTCTTAAATTTCTAGTCCTAAATTTCTCTATGACTGACATTTTTGTCTCTTCATTTATTTCTCCTTTTGTTCTTTCTTTTCTCATTCTCTTTTTCCCTCTTTCTCCCTTTGTCTTTCCCCCCTATTTTACCCTCCCTCTTTTTTCTTAATACCTTTCTGCTTCTTACTCTCTTCTCCATCTGTTTCTCTCTCGCGCTGTTTTTAGTTTGTCTCTGTCATTTTGCCTCTGAGTTTCTTTCCATCTTTCTCTCTGCATGTCTCAGTGTCTCTCTCTCTCTCACTTTTCCAGCTTCTCTGTTTATTTCTTTTTGTCTATCTCTGTGTTTGTGATTCTGCATTTCTGTTATTTTTTTCTCCTTGTCTTTCTGTTTTTCTTCTGTCTTTGTCTTTGTCTTCCTGTCTGTCTGTATGCCTCTCTGTGTTTTTCACTCTGTATCTCTCTCTCTCCCTTTTCCTTTTCTTTCCTCATATATCTATTTACATTGATCAAACATGTCAATCTTTATGTCGCAGGCTTTCATTTTTGTTCTCTATGCTTCATTTAACTAGTCTTCTGATTTACTCTTTAATAATCCATCCTTTTGTCCTGGCTCCAAAATGCTAGTCTATAACTTTGGCTTTCCTTCTTGTTTATTCCTTTTAGCTCCTTTTAAAAATTTTTCTAACTGAAATTGAATTTCAATATGCCTGATATTTTGATCTGAATGTTCTCCCTCTAGCATTTCCATACATGAAGAACTAGCTACAAATATTTATGTGTTAACAATATTATGACTATAAAAGGTTTGAACCATATTAAGAGAACATATATCTTTATTTTTTGAAATTTCTCACAAGTTTCTCCTTAGAGGTTGAAGATTATTGAGTTGATGATTACTAAGAGTCACTAATAATGCCATTTATAGGTACAACAAAGTGTGAATGTAAAATCCATGGAAATTCAAATATTTGTAAAATGGATATACTTATCAAGTTACATTCTCTAGATTGTGAGCTCTGGAAACAAGGACTCTATCCTCTTTTTATTTCTCATTATTCACAATAGCTGTTTAGAGAGGCAGTGTAGAGTGAAAGACAGGAAATCATTGGTCCAAGTCCTGTCTTTCAGATAATGTCTGTGTGAATTTTCATAAGTCTCTTAACCTCTTGGTATCTTCAGAAAATTCACCAGGACTCTAACTTGCAGAGCAATCATTGATTTTCTTTGGTAGAGGGAATTTTCTCACCAAGATTTACTCAGATATATGCAATTACAAATCCAGTTTAAATAATAGCACAGTGCTAGCTATATTTCTGTTTCTTCATATTTTTCTTTATAGTATAATAAAATTTGGAGCTATAAAGAATATTAAATAAAATGAGAATCAGTAAAGCTAAGTGATTTGCTAATACTTAGAAAATTTGAGATTCTCAGATGACTTTTGACTCCTTTTTAACTGTGAAATCTGCAAAAGGTTATTTGTCTACACAAAGTGATTTCCTTTTTTCTTATTCAATTATTGTATCATTCCAACAATTTACAATTTCATGTCTTAAATTTTAAAATAGGTTCACACCAAGTTCATTTTAAACAGAATAAAAATTTCACTTCTCTCCTAAATGATTCATGTTAACACTATTTTCTATTAGAGATAGTAATGGTGATGGTGATAGTGATGATTATGATGATGATGATGGATGCCATTTTCATTCCCAACCACCAGCCTATCCCTGAAAAAAGGATGAAGTCAACCTCATGAAGGACAATCTTACATTCAATATGTGAAATCATTTATACTTTAAAAAGCTAAACCATACTAAAGTATGGTACCATATTACGTATCCTTCAAAAAGGAATTTGAGGCATTCAGTCTGCCAAGCTGCTGGGTGCTGCTTTTAGGCAAATTTTGTGACTTGACTTTTTGGTTTTATATTTGCTGTTTAGAGAATCATCACAAGGAATCAGGTGACATAAGTGAAAAAATCATCTTTTTCAACCATATAAATACTTTTATAGGTCATTTAGTGACTACCGAATAATTTTCAATGCTGATTATACTGTTGATTCCAAGAAGTTGAATAATGAAAAATCAAATAAGATAAAATCCCAGTCCTTGGAAATTCTCAGGGAGGGAAAGGTATAGGCCAGTGAATGGAGAATTATTCATTGGCCCAAAGGCCAAGGTTTTAGTTTTATCTCTGATGTGCAATTACTGTTTCACTGTGAACAAGTCATTTATGCTCTTTTGTTTCTCTGCCTATCAAATAGAGGATAATTCTATTGGACTCTCTTCACTTCAGGAAATGTTAAAAAATTTGAAGAATATATGTGAAAAAAGCAGCCATGATATCCTTCTGTTCTGTGAAGGCCTGCAAAATATTCATTTGATATTCAACAAATATATATTAAACTATTATCTGTAAGACTCTTCCCTTGCTTGTCCTTTTAAAATTTTTTTCAATAGCATTTTATTTCTCCAAACATATGTAAACCTGGTTTTCTACATTAATTTTTGTAAGCCTTTGTGTTCTAAATTTTCTTCCATTCCTTCCTTAACCCTACCCCCAGAAAACAATCTGAAATAGGTTAAACATTTATAATTCTTTTAAATATATTTCCATATTTTTCATGTTGTGCAAGAAAAAATTCAGACCAAAAGAAAAAAAAAACACTATGAGAAAGATAAAAAACAAACAACAACAAAAAGTGGAAATACTATACTTTGATCCACATTCAGTTGCCATAATGATTTCTCTGGACACATCCAGGAAAATGGCATTTTCCATCTGAAATCTATGGAATTGCCTTGAATCATTGGATTGCTGAGAAGAGCCAAATCCATCACAACAGAAGAAATAGTTGATCATCACATAATCTTATTGGTTATTGTGTACAGTGTTCTTTTGGTTTTGCTCACTTCACTTCTTTCCAGGGTTTTCTGAAATCAACCTGCTCATCAATTTTTTTATAGAACAATAATATTTCATTACATTTGTGTACTATAACTTATTCAACTATTCCCCAACTGATGGGGATACCATCAGTTTCCAATTCCTTGCAACTATGAAAAGAGGTATTACAAACATTTTTGCATATGCGGATTCTTTCCCCTCTTTTATGATCTCTTTGGGATACATACACAGTAGTGACACTACTGGATCAAAGGGGATACAATTTTGATAGTCCTTTGAGCATACTTCCAAATTGCCATCTAAAATGGTTGGATCATTTCATGACTCCACTAACAATATATCAGTGTGTCAATTTTCCCACAAACCCTCCAACATTTATTATTATCTTTTCCTAACATCTTAGCCAATCTGAGAGGTGTGAAGTAACACTTCACAGTTGTCTTAATTTGTATTTCTCCAATCAACAGTGATTTCGAACATTTTTTCATATGACTAAAAATGGCTTTAATTTTATTAGAACATTGTTCATATCCTTTGACCATTTATCAATTGAGGAATGACTTTTTAAAAAAAATATTTGATTCATTTGTCTATTTTTAGAAATGAGGCCTTTAAGAATTAACTCAAATTTATAAGGATTCTCCTATTGATAAATGGTCAAAGAATATGAACAATTTTCAGATGAAGAAATTGAAACTATCTCTAGTCACATGAAAAGGTCCTCTCACTCACTATTGAGCAGAGAAATACAAATTAAGACAACTCTTAGGTATAATCACACACCTCTCAGATTGACTAAAATGACAGGAAAAGATAATGATGAATGTTGGATAGGATGTGGGGAAACCGAAATACTAATACATTTTTGGTGGAATTGTGAACTGATTCAACCATTCTGGAAAGGAATTTGGAACTATGCTAAAGGGCTATCAAATTGTGCATATCTTGTGCAGACATTGATCCAGTAATATTTTTATTGCGCTCATACCCCAAAAAGATCAGTAGGAGAGAATGGGACCCACAAGTGCAAAAATGTTTGTGATAGCCCTTTTTGTAGTGGCAAGAAACTGGAAACTGAGTGGATGCCCATCATTTGGAAAACAGAGAATGGAGAATTATAACATATGAAAGTTATGAAATATTATTGTTCTATAAGAAATGATCAGCAGGATGATTTCAGAGGCCTGAAGAGACTTATATGAACTGATGTTAAGTGAAGTAAGCAGAAACTAGAAATCATTGTACACGGCAACAGCATGATTATATGATGATCAATTCTGATGGACATAACTTTTCAACAATGAGATGATTCAGACCATTTCCAATGGCCTTGTGATGAAGGAAGCCATCTGCATCCAGAGAGAATACTATGAGAACTGATTGTGGATCAGCATGATAATTGTGTAAATATGTATAGAAGTAGTGCACATTTTCTACATATATTGGATTACTTGCCATCCAGGGGAAGGAGTACAAAGAAGGGAGGGAAAAAAATTCAGAACACAAGGTTTTACAAGGGTAAATGTTGAAAATTGTTCATACATATGTTTTGAAAATAAAAAGCTTTAATAATCAAATAAATAAATTTGTATAAAAAAAGAAAGAAATGAGGTCTTTATCAGAAACAGTGGCTGTAAATATTATTTCCCAGCTCTCTGCTTCTCTTCTAATTTTGGCAACATCAGTTTCACGTATACAAAACATTTTTAATTTAATGCAATCAAAATTATCTATTTTGTATTTTATAATATTCTCTGATTCTTCTTTGGTCACAGATTCTTCCCTTCTCCACAGATCTGAAAAGTATACTATTCCTTCTTTTCCTAATTAACTTATAGTTTTACTTTTTATGTCTAAACCATGAACTCATTTCAACCTTATCTAGATATGAGGTATTAGACATTGGTTAATACCTAGTTCCTGCCATACTATTTTCCATTTTTCTCAACAATTTTTGTCAAATAGTGAATTCTTAACCCAAAGCTAAAGTGCTTGGGTTTATCAAACACTGTGTTCTATGAACCTCACCTATTCCATTGATTGTCTGCTCTATTTCTTAGCCAGTAACAAATGGTTTTGATGACCACTGCTTTTATAATGTAGCTTTAGATATGATATGACTAGGCTACCTTCCTTTGTATTTTTTCCCATTAATTCCATTGAAATTCTTGACCTTTTGTCCTTTCAAATGAATTTTGTTATTATTTTTTCTAGGTTAAAAAGTACCTTTTTTGGCAGTTTGGTTGGTATGACACTGAAAAAACAAGTTAATTTAGTAGAATTGTCTTTCATTTTTGAAGATGACTAATGATATAATGACATGTCTTGATTTGCATAAGAACTGAATTTCAGTGAGTCAGTTTTGTACAGTCCTTAGCATCATTTTCTTTAAAAGGCCATGGAAATCCAGTAGCGTGAAAAGAGACAAGGTGGTTAGTGATGACCTGGGGTTCAGTGGATGACCTATTCTATGTAACTTTAATTCTCCTCATCTCCTTACAAATCCTTTATTTGGTGGCAAATTCTTCTCTAAATGTATTGGTAAATATCCTCTGCAGCCAACTAGGGACACATTTAGGTTACAAATGGAAAAGAGATATTGCAGTTTTTCAAATATGCATCTGAATTCAGATGGTGATATAGCAGCTCCAAAGTTGACTTCCCAGAATACTCTTTTGTAATAGTTCCCATTTTTAATGAGTGCTTCAGTTGCTTACAGCTTTTCAAATGTTCCATGATGGTATCTAGTGTAAGCAAAATATTATATGCTATTTTTGTTTTCATATCTATGGTTTAGTATCTTTGGGAGCAATTATTTGTTGATGAGGAAGATTTTATGAAAGTTAGATGTTTACTGATTTATGAAATTTAGCTAACAAAACAGATATGGAGATCACATCTATGATGCCAGGCTTTGGGGGGCCTTCTGGGCCCAGCTGAACACTTTATCTGTAAAGTTATTGGAAAAGAAATTAGTTCTATACTTGGGTACTGGTGGTAGAAATTAAGAAGAGGCACATAAGAGCTATTATGTAGAAGTAGAGTCAATATAACTTAGTAAATGAAATTCGAGCAGAGAGAAGAATTCAAGATAACATTAGGCTTTTGAATATGAAAGACGGGGAAACACAAATAAACAGAACTAAAGCTAGGGCAGGAAAGCTGGGCTTTGCTCCAAGTACTGATAGTTAGAAATGTGCTATTTTCTTTCTCAAACTGAAGCCACAGATAAATTGGCTACTGGCAATATATGTAAAAACAGTTGGACTACCAAGGATATTTTCCCTTTATTTACTAAACCAATCATCTAATGTGGCAGGGCTTCCTCCTGCTTAATCCTAATTTCTTTTTTGAATATCATTGTGTGCTTTTTCTCCATTCTTGTGTTCTGGTAGCAAAGCTTTTTAAAATTTTTACACAAATCCACAGTCAGTTTCAGTTACCCTAGTGTTTTTGCCCCAAAGTTTCTAGCCTTATTCATTTTATGAGCTGGGAGGTGGGGAATGGTAGGGCAGTATTTAAGGTATGACAATTATTTTCTTTATAAATCACTTTCCTTTCCCTATTAATAAATTTTGAGTAAAGCATAAGCTTCTTTCCCCTGGGATTGTAGGTGGGGGATGCTTCCAACTACCAACATCTGTTATTACAAAACATTTCCAGAATAGTTTCTTTTTTTTTTAAATAGTAGCCTTTTATTTTCAAAATACATGCAAAGATAGTTTTCCACAGTCACCCTTGGAAAACCTTGTGTTCCATTTTTTTTCCTTCCTTCCCTCCACCTCCTCTGCTAGATAGCTAGTAATTCAATGTACATTAAATGTGTGTAACTCTTCTAAACATATTTTCACATTTATAATTCTGCCCAAAAAAGAATAAAAGCAATGAGACAACAACAACAAGGTGAAAATACTATGTTGTGATCTACATTCAGTCCCCATGGATCTCTTTCTAGGTATAGATAACTCTCTCCATAATAAGTCTATTAGAATTGACATAAATCACCTCATTATTGAAAAAAGCCAAATCTATCAGTTGATCACATAGTCTTGCTGTTGCTGTATACAATGTTCTCTTGGTTCTAGTCACTTCACTTAGCATCAGTTCATGTAAGTATCTCCATGGCTTTCTGAAATCATCCTGCTAATTGTTTCTTATAAGACAATAATATTCCATTACATTCATATATCATAACTTATTCAGTCATCCCCCAACTGATGAGCATCCTCTCAGTTTCCAATACAAGAATAGTTTCAAAAGCTTCATTAGTAGAGGTCTGACTGGAACAATTCAACAAGAAAGGGATTTCCTTAGCAATTTGCAGATGATAAGTGCTAGGAGTTGAAAGTACTGGTCAGGAGAGGCAGAGAACTTTGGAAGCACAAAGACCTCAGGCTCACATCCTCTACAACTCTCAGTATTCCTTTGCTGGAGAAAGACCTCTACTTCCTTTTCACCAGATGCTCAAAAACTATTACTCCCACTTCCTTACTATTTTCTTTAAATGTGAGAAGTCATGAAAAGGCCATTTCCAATGATGGCATACCTGTATATAACTGCAAGTGGCTTACTAGAAAGTCATTCATGGTATAAAAGATAAAAATCAACATTGTCTCAAAATTAAGTTTCTTAAGATTTACAATTCTTTGGGCAATTTTTCCCTGAACTGGCTCTGTCCTATCTTCTCAAAGTTGGCCTCTTGTTCTCTCTCTACTCCCATACCTTTGGCATCATAATTCATAGTAATAGCTTTGTAGATATGTGAAGAATTTAGCTATCCTAGGGAGGAACATTTATTTTTAGAACTGAAACATTTTTTCATGTAGACACACAAGTCGGCTTCTTGAGAATTGGCAAGATTTCCAGTTTTCTTTACTTCTTTTTAAACAAAGGTCACAAGTCCCCTCGAAAGTGTATATTTTAAAGAAGGTTAAATGATAAGTTATTAAAATAGCATGGTACAAACTAACTTGTTTCTGGCATTTCTATTTACTGTAGAGATTTTCATTATGAACAAGAAAAGCACCAAAGAACAATGGTAAATATCAATGATGAAAACAAAGAAATGGATTATTAAATGAGAGCCAGACAATAGCACCATTTATCCTTTTCTCTTCACTTGAAATTTACCATGAAGGAAGGGATATTCATACTCTACTTTTTTTTTGTTTTTTTTTGCTAAGAAGGTAAGACATAAAAATGCCTTCATAGAATTCAGATACTGGTTCAGGAAATTGAAATGGAAATGAATGTTCTGAATTCATTCAGTCAGCTGTTGTCAGAATGAAATTATGGACTGAGATCAGGGCAAAAAAATTGAATGGACTGGGCAAAGGAGCTAGTGTATTGTCAATGCAGGTGGTCACTAATAAGGATCATAACATCATAGATTTTGGAAGTGAAAGCAAGGTTGGAGACTATTAAGTCCAACACTTATTTTCTGGATAAGGAAACTGAGGCTAAAAGAGTTGTCACTTTTTTATGGCAATGCAGCTTATATGTGTCTGAAGGAGGATTTATCTTTTTATTATTATTATTATTTTATTAAAGCTTTTTATTTGTGTAACATATGTATGGGTAGTTCCCCAGCATTGATCTTAACAAAGCTTTCCATTACAAATTTTACCCCCAGTCCCCTCCCCTCCCCTAGATAGCAGGAAGTCCACTACATGTTAATAATGTTGAAATGCTTGAGAAGTTATGCAAGAAAAATCCTATCTACAAGAAAAAAAAGAATCAGAGAAAAGCAACACAATGCAAGCAGATGTCAATAGAGATCATGAAAATGTTATGTTGTGATCCATATTTCATTTCCCTCTCTCTGGGTGTATATGGTTTTCTTCAGTGAACAATTGGAACTGGATTGAGACAATTCTTTGTTGCAGAGAGCCATGTCCATCAGAATTGATCATCATGTAATACTGTTGTTGCTGTGTATGATGATCTCCTGGTTCTGCTCGTTTCACTCAGCATCAGTTCATGCAAGTCTCTCCAGGCCTCTCTGAAATCGTCCTGCTGGTCGTTTCTTACAGAGCAATAATATTCCATAATATTCATGTACCATAATTTATTCAGCCACTCTCCAGTTGATGGGCATCCCTTCAGTTTCCAGTTTCTTGCCACTACAAAAAGGGCTGCCACAAACATTCTTGCACATGTGGGGCCCTTTCCCTCCTCTAAGATCTCTTTGGGATATAGGCCCAGTAGAAACACTGCTGGGTCAAAGGGTATGCACAGTTTGACAACTTTTTGAGCATAGCTCCACATTACTCTCCAGAATGGTTGGATCCGTTCACAGTTCCACCAACAATGTATTAGTGTCCCAGTTTTCCCACATCCCCTCCAACATTCATCGTTATCTTTTCCTTTCATTTTAGCCAATCTGATAGGGGTGTAGTGGTACCTCAGAGTTGTCTTAATTTGCATTTCTCTGATCAATAGTGATTTGGAGCAATTTTTCATATGACTAGAGATGGTTTTAATTTCATCATCTGAAAATTGTCTGTTCATATCCCTTGACCACTTATCTATTGAAGAGTGGCTTGAATTCTTATATATATGAGACAATTCTCTATATATTTTAGAAATGAGGCCTTTATCAGAGCCATTAAATGTAAAGATGATTTCCCAATTTGATGCTTCCCTCCTAATCTTGTCTGCATTTGTTTTGTTTGTACAGAAACTTTTTAACTTAATATAATCAAAAGTATCCATATGGTGTTCAATTAGGAGTTCCAGGTCTTCTTTGGACATAAATTTATTCCATAGGAGGATTTATCTTAAAAATTTCTTTTTTCAAATCCAGCATTTGACTCAATTTTCTTGCCCTGATCCCAGTCCATAATTTCATTTTGACAACAGCTGACTGAATGAATATAACAAAAGTAAGGAACCACTGGAGATGGCACTATTGAGTAAGATATGTAAATAACTAGGTAAAATATTTAAATAACTAGGTCCATACAAAATATAACCAGAATAGGTTTGTCTGAAAGAGAAGAAATTAGTATCTAGATGAGTGAGTAGAACAGTTCTCCCAAAGAACGTAATATTTAAAAATATTAGGGAAATAATCATACAAAAATATTCTATACCATGTATTTACATCAGTTAGTTTGGAAATAATAGTCTTTGATAATGTATTACAATCATTTCTCTTGAACAGCCTACTTTAACTTTGCTTAATACATGAAAAGATACCTATCTATCTGTACACATACACACATATAGCTATTTATATATGCACACACTTTAGCAATATGGGTAATGGGGAAACACAAGAAGTTTTCCAGTAAACACAGGAGTAAAGCAATCATGAGTCCTTTCCCTTATTATTTCATATTCTAGAAATAGAAACAAGAGAAAAAAATTAGGCACAACCATTGTAAAAGAGGACAGAAAACTAGGTCTGTTTTGCTTATGACAAGGTAGTTTACAAAAGCAACCCTAGAAAATCAGTAAAGAAACTACAAAATTAGTAATTTCAGTGACACACAGCAGGTTACAAAATGGTCTCCCTCTAAATTCACTGGTTTTTATATATAACAAAAAAGGGGAAATTCAAGAGGAAACAATGGAATTTATTTAAAATAAATACAACACATAAAAATTATGTGGGATTGAATCCCAAATAATTCAAGGTAGAATTAAGTTATATTACTAAAAACAATTTTATTGTTAAAAAACACTTTTAAAATAAATAATGGGAACTTTAATAACTGAAAGGATATTTAATGCTCTGGCTGAATCATATGACTAAAACAGTGACACTACTTACATTAATATAACAGTATGTCATAAAAACCAAAGTCAACAATTTAATATTTGATAAGCCCAACAATAATAATAACACTAACAAAGAACTTGACAAGAACTTTCTATTTGTTAAGAATTTCTAAGAAAACTGGAAAGAATTTTGGTAGAAACAAACTTTATACCAATCATATTTACCATATATTATAATGAAGTAAAATGGACAGGTGACTTGAATATTAAAAATTATCATAAAAATTGGAAGAGAATTGGAAGAGTATTTTCCACAGCTATAATTAGGGAGATAATTATCAAATAAACAAAGAATATAGGTGGTATAAATAATAAAATATAGTTATGATTATATAAAATTCAAAAGATTTTGCATTAGTCAATACATTTACTATCAGTGGGAATGATGTATTGAAGAAATATATTTGTGTCAAGGATCTATGATAAATGTCCATTAGCAATGATTAATGGATATTTAGTACAAATGTATAAGAAAAAAAATTCCCAATGGATACAGTGGTTAAAGTATACTAACATTTTACAAAAGAATTATAAATAATAACAAGCTTATAAAAATTGGGTCAAATTATTAATAATGAGAGAATAAAAAACAAAATGATTCTGAACTTTCACCTTATACCCAGAGAATTGATAAATATGACAAAAAATTGTGAATTATAAAACTTGAATCTCTATAGAAAGACAGTCAAACTAATACAGTGTTGATGGAGATGTGAATTATTCCAAGCAATTTAGAAAGTAATTTGCAATTATGCTAAGAAAATATACAACCAGAGATTGGATCTAGGGCTTCAACACATAATATAATTTATACTGGGCAATAGAAATGTGGTTTTGTCCATGCAATAGCACAACTTATGTATAAATCACTCATGCTGGTTTATCTATCATTTTCTTTATTTATAATTATATAATATACAGTCACTGGCATCTACCATTTTAAGATTTGGCAAACAATTTACCTACTTTTTCTCATTTTATCTTTAGAATCATTCTGTGAGCTCTTTCATTAAATGCCAACTTTAGATTATGGCCATCAGGGGGGCGGAGACAAGATGGCGAACTGCGAACAGCTTTCTCTCTGAACTCCCTTCAACATTCCCCCAACCCAGACAAAGTAAACTTTAAAACTGGTTTCCAAGTGAGGTCCTCGCCAAGCATTTGGACTACAACGCACTTCTATAAAAGATCTACCATGAAAGAACTCCGGAGAAGGTTAGCCTCAGGGGAAATCGGCCTCTGGTCGCGATCGGACTCCAGCCGGGGCGGAAGTCAGGGCTGTGATAGAGGGGCGGATTTTGGGCACCCAGGAAGCCCCTGGGAGACGCCTGGGCCACTTTGCTCTGCTTGCGGGCAGGTGCTTTGACAGATCTGCCTTTGGTAAAGGGTGGATCTAGAGAAACTGAAAACGTGGTCTAGCCCCACCAGCCTCAGACCGGAAGTCAACTCGGCAAACTGCCCCAGGGCAAATATAAATTGTTGCAGTTTTCTCGGCTTTTGACCAATATCCCAACTTTAAATCATGAGCAAGAAGCAGAAGAGAGCTCTCACCATAGAAAGCTTTTACGGAGAAAAAATAGAACAGTCCCCAGATCCTGACATTATGAAAACAATCCCAGATGAAGCCACAAAGGCAGACTTAAGTTGGTCTCCCTTTCAGAAGGCTTACCTGGATGATTGCATTAAGAATCTCAAAAGAGAGCTAGAAGAAGAATGGGGAAATAAATTGAGATCAGGGCAACAGAAATATCAAAAACTGGAAAATAGGACTGGTGAATTGGAAAAAGAAAACAGTTCACTGAAAAACAAAATTGGTGAATTGGAAAAAATCACCAATTCACTGGAAAATAAAAATGGTGAACTGAAAAACAAAATTGGTGAATTGGAAAAAGACAACAATTCACTGAAGAACAAAATTGGTGAATTGGAAAAAGACAACAATTCACTGAAAAATAAAACTGGCAAAATGGAAAAAGAATGCATTGAATCGAGAAATTCAATTGGCCAGCTACAAAAGGAGCTAAAAAAGATAACTGAAGGCAATAATACTCTAAAAATTAAAATTGAACAAATAGGAGTAAATGACTCAATAAGACTTCAAGAATCAGTTAAACAAAAACAAAAAAATGAAAAAATAGAGGAAAATATGAAATATCTCCTAGGAAAAACAACTGACTTGGAAAATAGATCCAGGAGAGACAACTTAAGGATTATCGGACTCCCTGAAAGCCACGATGAAAAAAAGAACCTGGATGCTATCTTCCAGGAAATCATGAAAGAGAATTGCCCTGATGTTTTAGAATCAGAAGGCAAAATTGGCATTGAAAGAATTCACCGATCACCTCCAGAAAGAGACCCCAAAATTAAAACCCCAAGGAATATCGTGGCCAAATTTCAGGACTATCGCACCAAGGAAAAGATATTGCAAGTAGCTAGAAAGAAACAGTTCAAATACCGAGGAACTGTCATTAGAATTACACAGGATCTGTCAGCTTCCACATTGAAGGATCGAAGGGCCTGGAACCAGATATTCCGAAAGGCAAAAGAACTTGGATTACAGCCAAGAATAAGTTATCCAGCTAGAATGAGCATCATCTTCCAGGGAAGAAGATGGTCATTCAATGATACAGGAGAATTTCACCTATTTCTAATGAAAAGACCTGATCTGAACAAAAAATTTGACCTCCAAATAGAGAACTCAAGAGAAACATAAAAAGGTAAAAAGGAAATCTCTTGAGAACTATATTCCTACTATAGGTATCCTTTAAAGAATGGGCACTATAATTTGATTTTTCTTTGACAATAATGGAAAAGAAAATAGGGGTGGAAGGGATACCATACTGAAAAA